>CM055829.1:387571-410845 GCA_029582265.1 Zoroaster sp. YZ-2022
CAAAAAAAAATGTGATTAACAAATAAATGAATGAAATTACTGTCAGTATCGCGCGCACAGTATCGCGCGCACAGTATCGAATTCTACTGTTAAAACGTTCTTTATTACATTTCATTAACAGAGGGCGCTATTAATTAATTATGCTTGTCAGTTTTTCCTTTAAAGGTCCTCCTGCATTACTTTCTGGCTACAATCATTCGTTTCACAGAAGTATAAAATCCACGGCGTGTTCTCATACCTTTGTAATGTTTTTTTAATTTTTAATTTTTTGTATTTTTATATTATTTTATATTCCTTAAGGGAAGTAGAAAGGAGGGACAACAACGCACGAAGACAGTCAAATAACGACTGTACATGAAGCTATTCAAGTATGATTTGTTAAATTTAATTTTAACACCAACAGCAATCTTTGACATCAATATATTTACAGATGGTTTTATATTGGTTTTAAATTGAAAACATTTGATAAACTGAAAACATTAAGTATTATTATTATTATTATTATTATTATTATTATTATTATTATATTATTATTATTATTATTATTATTATTATTATTATTATTATTATTATTATTATTATTATTATTATTATTATTATTATTATTATTATTATTATTATTATTATTATTATTATTATTATTATTATTATTATTATTATTATTATTATTATTATTATTATTATTATTATTATTATTATTATTATTATTATTATTATTATTATTATTATTATTATTATTATTATTATTATTTTTTTTTTTTCATTCCATTGAGTCCATACAACTCCTTTTATTTCATTTTGTCTTTCCATACAATACAACAAAATATAACAACCATTAACTACAAAAGATAAAGTCGTCACATTAAAATTCAATTAATCTAAAATAAAGGATAATCACTACAATTTAGCAATTTATATGCATACAATCTCTTGAAAACAATACCATTGTCTTTCCATCAAGTATGCAAATAAAATTCACATTTATGTTCAATATTTACATTATTATTATATTACATTACACCGTATGTCTTCAAGTTGAGAAATGTTTCCTTTTCAAATTGATATCTGTATATTTCCATCTATGACTTTACACATAGCATTATTTTGCCATACATTATAAGGAATTCGTTTTAGAAAGTCTACCCTTCTCTAATTCGAGCATATTTTTAATGCTCTTTCTGTAAATAAACTCTAAGTCTTCACATTTTATTTGTTCTTTAACACCTAAGTTATAACACCTGGTCACCCTTATATATTTTGTGTAGTTTCGCAATTAATAATAGCAACATCTGTCATATTTTCTCCATAACCCAGGATTCGGTTGCTATCATTCATATAGAAATGCTTATTACCACTAAATCCTCAGTAAGTTTTCTATGTAAATCCACGATGACCAAGTTTTGTTACAATAAATAAAGAGATGTTCTATAGTTTCAATTTCTGTTTTGCAAAGTCCACATTTGTTGTCTTCTACCTTTTCCATTTTGAACAACTTATCTTTTGTGGGTAATATCCTGTTTCTTAGTCGAAACCATAAATCTTTATCCCTGTGTTCTAAAATTCTATTGCAAGCTTTCTGCCAAATGTCGTCCCAATTTAGGTTTCTACTTATTTTTAATTTAATTTGCCACTTCATTTGAGCTTGTGGTGGTATAAAAGCAGTACTTATTAGACTGCAATATACATTTTTAACCGAGACCTTGGATATGGGACATTGAGTCCCTTCTAAGTTAATATACAGAGAGTTACACAAATGATTAGCGGGTCCTTCTCTATTTTCCTTCACAAATTTTTCAATTATTCCTTTTCTTAGCCGTGCTAATATTCTTCCCGCGTTTATTTTTCTAATATTACACATATTCGATAGCTCCTTAAAGGAAATGAAATGTTGGTCTTTAACAACATGTCTTAAGTTAATTATTCCATATTTCTTTAAAATGTTTGAGCCTAATAACGTTCCGCCTCCCGTAATCACAGAGTTATTCCATAAAGGTGTACAATATGCTTCATTTATACAACTAAAGTCAAATTGTACACTGCCTCTTGATTTTATAAAGGCATTAATGACGTCTCTATAAAACGACGGCGTTTCCGGACTAATCCGTTTATAATTGTTCAAGATAAACCAGCCAAGTTTGTCGTCTCCACTTGCCCTACCAATCCAATAGTCAAATAAGTTTTCCAAATTCCTTTGGGTATATTTTCTAAGCCATTGCAGTTTTAAGGCCCTCAGTTTAAACTCTACATTAATAAGTCCTGTCCCACCTTTTTGTGTTTGGTCCCTTATTGTATCATCCTTTTCATCTTGTCCGGTCCCCCCGACCAATAAAATTCCCAAATTACATCGTTTAATTTCTTGATCAGGTGATCTGGACACGAGATCACAGAACCAAAATAAGCCAAACTGCTACCTACAAGACAATTAACTACCACCGATTTAGCCCTCATTGTCAAGGATCTTCCTTTCCATCTATTCAGTAATTTTTGCTTTGTGAATTTTTTCATCCCAATTTTCTTCTGAAGCTTGACTTCGTTTCCAAAATAAATGCCCAAAACTTTCAATTTATGGTTCGTCCATTCAGAAATTTCCTGGTTTCTCTTCCCTATTTTTCCATTTTCCCAACCACAGTCCTCGGGTTTTTGGGCATTAATTTTAGAACCAGATCCTTCACTGTATGTAAAAATATATTCCAAATTTTCAAAATCTGAATCCTGTGTGATAAATATGCTCATATCATCAGCGTGTTGTATTATTTTAACAATGTCTTGTTTCAGCAGCTCCAGACCTTTTATTAGTTTATTATTTCAATCATATTGGCGAGTCCTTCCGCGCAGATGGCATACAACGATGGAGACATTGCGCACCCTTGTCTTATCCTCTTGTGACTCGTATGGGCTCAGTAAAGAAATTGTTGACATTAATTGGGATAACGGGTTGCTGTAAATAGTCTTAATCCATTCTATTAGACCACCTGGGACTCCCATTGCCTCCATTGTTTGCGTACATGTACCTCCATTCAATTCGATCAAATGCCTTTTCCTGATCAATGTTTATTATCGCTGCTGCTTTGTTATTTAAATTAACGTAATCTATGGCATCCCTTACCACCATTAAATTGTCATGTATATTTACCTTTGACCCCGCAAGTTTGGTTTTCATTGATCAAGTAAGGCATAAGTTTACATAGACGCTTTGTAAGACATTTTGTTACTAATTTTATAATCTACATTAAGAAGGCTTATTGGTCGCCAATTTTTAATATTTTCCCTCTGTCCTTTGTTCTTATATATAATTCTAACGAGTGCGGTGTTCATTGAATTCGGAAGTCTCTTTTTTAATTTACAATAATTAACCAATTCTACAAAATCGTTTTAATTACTTCCCAAAAGCTTACATAAAACTCGACGGTTAGTCCGTCTAAGCCAGAGCTTTATCTCTATTCATTTCAAGGAGTGCTTCGTGCAGTTCATTCACCTCAATTTCCTTTTCAATGTTTGTAACCATTTCCTCTTCAAACTGAATTGGTTTAAAATTTCGCAAGATTTTTTGCATATGATGGTTGTTTGTTTTGTCAGAAGAGAAAGCTCCGTATAATACCATTTACATGTTTCATAATTGATGTCGTATTGTCTAAGAAATCTTTTCATTTGTTAAACATTTATATAGTTAAATTGTCGCTGTTGTTTAACTTTAGCCTTAAAGAAGTATTTGGTAGGTTTTCACCGTGTGTTGTTTGTTGTATGGGTTGGAGTTTTGCTTTTTCCCATTCTTTTTCTTCAAATGCTTTTAATTTTTTCTCAATATCGTCCAGTTCGGGCTTATTTGTAATATCAGGATTACTGACAAGAAATTCATATTTTTGATCTAGTTGATACTTTTCCTTCCTACGTTCAAAATATTTTGCCTTCTCCCCTGCTTTCATAATTTCTTTAAGTCTATTCTTTCCAAGATCCCACCACTCCATAATATCTTTGTACTTAGTTTTTTGTGTTTTCCAAAAATTCCAAAACCACTGTATTTTTTGTTTACAAATTTCATCTGTCAGCAGTTCTTTTCCACATATCCACCTTCCAGGTCCTTTTTCTATTAGAAAATTTTCAATTCGAACAATAATTGTATTATGATCGGATAAGCTGGTTGGTTCAACAGATATTTGTTTTATTTTTGGTGCAATGTTTTCGGATGCCAGAATGTAATCAATTCGACTTTTTTTCCTTAGGCCTTTATGATAAAAAGTACTTTGTGTGGTTTCATGGAAGGTTTTCCCAAGATCAATTAAGCCGTAGGACTGTATAAAATTAAGTAAAACATTTCTACTGCTGTCACTTATTTCTGTATTGTCGATTTGACAGTTTAGATCACCAGCTATACACAATTATCATTTAATTGATTTTTTTTGAAATACATTTTCAATTTCTTTAAAGAAGAGGTTTCTTTTCGACAATCAAGTTTGGCGCATACACTGAGAAGAGAAATTGTGTTTTCGTGAATATGGATGTCCCTTTGACCCACCTTCCATTTTATCACCCTGATAGTTAGTTAATGATATGCCACTTTTTGTTCGACGTTAAAAGTGCCACACACCTCTACTATTTGTCGTGCCGTGGCTAAAATAAATATCCCTCCCCATTGTTGTCGCCAAACCATCTCATATCAGCCTCTACACTGTGGGTCTCCTGAAGGCATATCACAGCAATTTTCTTTCTTGTTAGGTAATTAAACAGTAAATCTCTCTTTTATGATAGTCTCTCAAACCGTTAACATTAAGTGAGGCTATTGCGCATGCCATCAGGAGAATCACACTGAAGTAAAACATTATACGTTGGTGGAGTTGAATATTTACAAACAATTAATTAAATATCCTCGCGTCTTCCTCTTCCTCTTCCTTTTGTTGTGTTCGGCGGTTTAGCAGGATACGGGTTTCTTCTCGACTGGGCCATAGCCCCAGTAGTATGTCAGATGAGGGAACCGGACCACCTACTCAAAAAATCATTTTCCCCAAATTCTCTGGGGTAGTGGTAGGGCGTTTTGAAAAACTAGGATTTTAAGAAAAACGATATTTCTTCAAATCCTCTGGGGGTAGTAGGGCGTTTTGGAAAAAGCAGTTTTACACATGTTTTAAGCATAAAATATATACTTCACGTTTTTTAAATTTTTTTTTTACGTTTATATTTTCTAAATATATTGATTACAGAGACGATGCAATTTTTATCAAAATGGACAAAGGAAAAATTAGAAGATTTTGTAAGAGAGAAACAAATTCGTATAATTTCAAACAGAACAGGTAGATTTAATAAACGTGTTTATTACGAAGCTGTAAAAAATTATTTTAAACATCATAAACCAAAACCATTGTACAAATTAAATTTGGTTGAATTGAAAAGGCGTATAAATGTTGAAAATATAAATATTCCTACTCGCGGCTCTGGTAAAAACGCGCAGTTGATTAAAAAAGATTACGTAGCCGCTATTGAAAGGTTTTACGGTAAAGAAACTGAGTTGAAATTTAATAAAACGATCGTTGGTGGAAGTTATTTACGTGAACATGTAATGATTGTTCCTTTGAACCACAGCAAAGGAAAAGATTTAAAAAAAAATTCTCAAGCGGTAAATTTTAAGATTATTGACAAGTTGCGAAAAGACTTGCAGGAATTTAATGCGTTAAAGTTTATGATATATATACGCATTAAATTACTTAAAGAAAACTTGAGTAGCTCAACCGACGAAGCTGAGCCAAATTTTCACAACAAAAACCAAATTGTTTTATTAAATTTAAACGACATTGACGATATGCTAGTTGTTGTTTTTTCGCAAATTGCTGAAACTTTAGAAAAATATACTCGAGAGGGTAGTGGATGGTTAGTAGATCGTATCGTAGATATGAATATCAGAATCTCTAAATATCAACCATTAATAGGAGGTAGTTATATCGAGCCATGCGACTATATTAAAAATAAAAGCGTGTATCAACGTTAAAAACAACGATGACAATTGTTTGCGATGGGCTTTGCGCGCTCATCGTTTTCCTGCGCCGATCATGTTGATAGAACTAGTAAATACCCAATAGATGATGGTTTAATTTTAATAATATTTCAACACCAACACCGATTAATCAAATTAAGCTAGTAGAAAAACAAAACAATATAGCGATAAACGTTTTTGGTTGTGAAAAAAAACTATACTAGTTTACAAAATTAGCGATCAACCAGCGAGAGTCTAGATCGCATAAATTTATTATTGATTCACAAAGACGCTAAATCTCACTACGTTTATATAAAAGATATGAATAAACTACTTTACGATCAAACGAACCATCACAACCGTAAACATTTTGTTTACGATGTTTACAAGGTTTTTCAACGAAAGAACATTTAGAAAACCACGTAGAAATGTGTAAAAGGAATAAATGACAAACCAACAAAAATTGTTTTACCAATAAAGTATAAAAACGACAAGGTAAAAGTTTATAAATTTTCATAAAAAGATGAAAGTCCCATTCGTGATATACGCAGACTTTGAGAGTGTTATTAAAGATTGTAGACGAAAACTCACCAATACTAAAAAACTACAAGAACACATCGTTTGCGGTTATTCGTACGTCGTCGTTTGTTGCGACGGTAAAGTAGCTCCCCGTTACGTATAGGGGAAAAGATGCGCGGAACATTTTTTAAACGAATTAAAAAAAGAAGAAGAAAAGATTAATACGATATTTAAAAATCCGAAAAAGTTAAACATGACTGAAGAAGATGTAAAAGATTACAAGAACGCGAGCGAGTGTTGGATATGTGAAAACAAGTTTTTTAAAAACTGCGCGGCAGAGCCTGTCGCCAAGTATAAAAAGGTAAGGGATCATTGTCACATTACCGGAAAATATAGAGGCGCTGCGCATAATTGTTGTAATTTAAGACTAAGTTTAAAACCAGAGAAAACTTTTATTCCAGTCGTATTTCATAATTTGCGAGGCTATGACTTCATCTTATTATTATGCAAGCTGCCGGTCGTAGCAGAAGGAAATTTAACGTGCATCGCAAACAATATCGAAAAGTATATTTCTTTTAGTATTAATCAACTACGATTTATCGACAGCGCTCAATTTTTATTAGCTTCGCTAGACAAACTCGTAAAATCAAACGATTCTTTTCCAATCATGACTAAACTCGAACCCTCCTTTGAAAAATTTAATCTTATTAAAAGCAAGGGCATTTATCCTTACGAGTACGTAGACAGTTTTGAAAAATTTAAAGAAACGCAACTTCCTTCGATAGAATCTTTTTATAGCAGTTTAAACAGCCAACACATTACAAAAGAACAATACGAGCACGCAAAGAATGTTTACAGCAAGTTTGATTGTAAAAATTTAGGAGATTATCACGATTTGTACGTGCGTACAGATACTTGCTTGTTGGCGGATGTGTTTGAAAACTTTCGTAATACTTGCATGCAACAATACGGTTTAGATCCGGCTAATTATTACACCAGTCCGGGATTGAGTTGGGACGCTTTGTTAAAACATTCGAAACAAACTTTAGATTTGTTTACGGATGTCGACATGCATTTGTTTATAGAAAAAGGCACGCGAGGAGGAACGTGCATGGTGAGTAAACGATACGCTAAAGCAAACAACGCGTATTTAGACGATTACGATTCATCTAAACCGTCGAGTTACATTATGTATTTAGATGCAAACAATTTTATACGGATACGCGATGAGTCAGCCTTTACCGACTGGTAATTTTAAGTGGTTGAGTGAAAACAAATTAAACGACTCGAGGAACAAGGATTTAAAAACGATAAAGGATGTATTTTACAAGTCGATTTAGAATATCCCTAAAAGAATTATTACGATTCTCACAACGCGTTTCCACTCGCGCCAGAATCGTTGACGGTGCCGAAAGAATGGATGAGCGACTATCAACACGAGTTGCTAAACGACAAGCCGGCTCCAAACGTTGTTAAATTAGTTCCAAATTTATACGACAAGAAAAACTACGTGCTTCATTATCGTAATTTACAATTGTATTTACAACTCGGTATGAAACTAACTAAAATTCATAAAGTTTTAGAATTTGACGAATCACGTTGGATGAAATCATACATTGATTTAAATATACGATTAAGAAAAGATGCAAAGAGTGATTTCGAAAAAGATTTGTTTAAACTGATGAACAATTCAGTTTTTGGTAAAACGATGGAAAATGTACGAAATCGCATTAACGTAAATTTGAAGCGATTAAACGATGAAAAACAAGACACTTTAATTCGCGCTTATATGAGACCAAATTTTGCTGAAGCGCGCATTTTCGATAATGATCTAGTGGCTCATTCACATGCACAAACAAACTCGTTCTCAACCGGCCAGTTTACGTAGGAATGAGCATATTGGATATATCCAAGGTTCATATGTACGATTTTTATTACAATCATTTAAAACAAACTATGATTGTGAGTTGATTTACACAGACACGGATAGTTTGTTGCTCGAGATTAAAACGCAAGATGTGTAAAGATTTATGTAAAAACAAATCTTTATACGATTTTATAATTATAAACAAGATCATTTTTTACATTCTGAAAACAATAGAAAGATTATCGGCAAAATGAAAGATGAGTGCGGAACAGTAATTTCCGAAGTTGTGTGTTTAAGACCAAAATGTATTCGATACTTTTATCGAATGAGAAAACAAATAAGAAAAGCTAAAGGAGTTAAAAACAAGTTTTAATGCAACAAATTAAACACGATAAATATAAACAAGTTTTATCATTTAAAATACTCTACATCATGATATGAGTTTTATTAATCACGAAAACACAGACTATATACAAAGCGAGTAATAATATCACTCTCCTCTTTAGATACAAAGAACACATATTTAGAAAACGGAATAGACACTCTAGCTTACGGTCACCGTTTAATAACAATTGAATGATTGATTTTTACAATCTTTATGGCGGATTTTGTGTATTTCAGTGGATAATTTGTAATTCTTGTCTTACAAAACTACGAGCGGGGCCCTTCTAAATAGTACAATATAGGTTGATTCACACCTTTAACAGTTTTAGATATTCTATAAAATTTTATACTCCATATAGGATCGGTCGCTCTACGTCTCGTATCTTTTTCAGCTTCACCCGGTGCGTATAAATACCTAATTAAACTGTTGTTTGGGATTCTTTTTTCTTTTTTTACGCTTACGGGTGAGGCTGGATTTTGCTCTACACTGCTCAATTTAATCGCGTCTTTTGGTTTTAAATTTATAAGACGCGTTGTTGTATTGTTTAACTCTTTCACAACCTCCGGCAATCTTTTAACCCACTCTATTTACTACCGCTACGCCGGATACTGCTGCACTCGTTATTTCTTTAGCGTACTGGTGAGAAAATAATCTTTCAGCCAACGTTTTATTAAACCGCTCCACTATACCCTGAGCTCTATGATTACCAACCTCACCTCGTTGAATTTTTACATTATGTTTACTCATTATTACGTTAACGCTACTCATAAATTCTTTTCCAGGATCGACTTTTAAACGTGTAGGCCAAGTTAACGGTCTGCGTTTATAAATTTTCTCAAACGCGTTACCAACCATCATAGCGGTTTTATCAGTTAAAGGTACTGCAGCTTTATATCTACTAGCCTCATCTACAACCGTTAACGCATACTTGTAAGTTCTTTTACCGATAACGTCATGAGGAAGAAACAATAGATCCGCTTGATGAACTTCATTTGGTTATTCAAACGCGCTGTATGATGAAGTTGGTCTAGGAATATATTTAGGATAGGGTAAATAAATTTGCCACAGCGCTTGCTTTTTTATCCACTGTCTAACTATTTTTACATTTATTTTTGTTTCTTTAGACAGTTTATTTATTGCATCTTGACCTTTAAAGTATCCTTTAGGACTATAATACACGTTAGATAACCTTTTCTCGTTAGCGTCCATTTATATTTAACTTTTTTTATAAATACATTTAATACATTTTTATTCAGAATTCATAACATTACTTGGCAAAATTCCTTGTTTAACTAGCCACATTTGCGTTACACCACTCGCGGCAACTACCGTAGTGAGTTTTAGCCCGTCTTTTATATCCAATTTTCACAAAACGGCAGGTTTCATTTAAATATTTTTTCACCCAACATGCTGTACAAAACAATAAAAAGAGTCATAACGGCGCTGTGATAAGCTGCATTTGCGATTCCTTTCGTGTCCATTGTATTTATATTAATAATATATAAAAAAAATTATTCCATTTCAAAAACAACATGTTTTTTTGTTTTAAGTTCGTTTTTAAAATCATTTTCGACAAGTTTACTTTCACTTGGTTTTTCAAAAACAGTTGGCTCTTTGCTAACGCTTAAAAAGTAGTAAGCACCTAAACCTCCAACAAACAAAGCAATAGCGATATAGTAGTAGTTGTTGTTTGAGCTAGTCGTTTCACTAGTTGACGCGGAGCGATCTTGCAGCGTTGTGTTTTTCGTTAACGCTTGTTGAGTTTTAGTCGAATCTTTTTTTAATTCTAGTTTTTTCTTTTTATTGAGTTCTGCGAGTTTTTTACCGGCCGCGACTCTGTTTGGATTTTTTTCTTTTTTAATCGGTGCTTTTGTTACTGTCTTTGGTTGTTGTACCGTCGTCTCCGTCTCTTGTACTTGTGCATTCGTCTCCATTCCTTTTATTATCTATACAAGATTCTTCTTTTCTTTTTAAATGTTTTGCCGTAATTAGAGTTGCACTGAGTGGCGCTACTAACATACCGTACTTGTAGTATATTTCACACGCCACTCTATTAAGCATGCTTTTAATGAATGGGTCTTTTTCTAAATCTGTAATTAATTTACCCTCATTGTCAATTTCAAAACTATTACCGTATAAATCAACGCGATTTAAACCGAGTCCTAAAAGTTTAACGTACAATGTTAAAATAGCACTACCTAAGCTTTGCGTAATATCACGACCCAATTTTGTTTCGTATTGCATGTGCAACGCTTCACGCTCTTCCGTACTCATCGCTTCAATATCTTTAACGCTGTACTCTTTACCGAAAAAATTGCTCGACCTCCCCAGCTACAACCGATAAAAGACGTTTATCTCGTAGCTTTTGTTTTAGCATTTCCGCGTCGTCGTTTGTAACAACACTTGCTTGTGTAGAGAGCGTAGTTGGATTTTCATTCAACAATTTAGCAACTTCTTCCATTTAATATAAGTGTTAATAAAAAAAATTATACGTATCATCAGTAATTACCAAACGACCTATGAGCAATTACCAAACGACCTATGAGCAATTACCAAACGACCTATGAGCAATTACCAAACGACCTATGAGCAATTACCAAACGACCTATGAGCAATTACCAAACGACCTATGAGCAATTACCAAACGACCTATGAGCAACCTAATGAGTAATTACCCAAACGACCTTTAGTCACGTATCTCATAACTGGTAGGTTGATCCGTTTTTAAAATCAATTTTCGGTGTAAAACTTGTTTAAGTTGCTCGCGCGCTTGCTCTCGTAGTTCAGCCGTTGGTATAACATCGTTTTCTCTAAGACAATTTTCAAATGAATCTCTATCTTTACAATAAAATAAACACACCCATTTGAGTTGCTCTCTAAAGTCCTTTAATACGCTATTGTATTTTGAGTAAGTATCCGTCAACTATGTTTAATATGCCTACCGCTAAAAAGCTAATTGAGTAATCATACATTTATTGTTTTCGTCGTATTTTTTATAATGCAATTGTTTACTAGCGCTACAATCATCGATTATAAACAACGTTTCGTTTCCTTCTAGTACGTCGCTATATATTTTTATCGCTTTGTTTAACGTACAATCTTTTAGATCATCAACAAGCACTTGCTCGTTGTTCCAAATCCATTTTCTATTTTGATACGCGTCATTGTTTTTTATGGTAGGACACAATATAACGATATTTTCGAAATGTTTTAAATATTCTTTTTGTAACAAGTTTAAAATAAATTCAGTTTTTCCACACCCCGTTTGACCACAAATGAGCGCAACGTGTGAATATTTAGGTAACATTTTCTTTTTAATATCAACAAATATGTTTAATGTTGATTATAATCGACGATGTTTAATATAGTTGTATATTATAGTTTATCGTCGGTACTCGTTCTTAAATCTAATAATCGACAGATTCGAAACGTGAGTTTCTTATGTTTAGTTGCGCGTCCATGATAATAAAAGTATACATGTTTAGTTCACCCGCGGAGTCGGCTTCTTTTTCAATTTGAATGGTAATTCCTTCGGACAAGTTTTGCACTCGTCTTCCGCTTCCGTGTAATTTATTATCGGTACTCGTTCTTAAATCTAAAAATAAACCGTATTTATCATGATAAAAATTATTTAATTTGACGTTGGCCAAGTTCAGAGCTTGTACAACTTTGTATAGCGTGTTGTTTTCTACTGTCACCGAAATATTTCGAAATCTCTTCCCATTGTTGATACCTTTTCATTCCGTGCGCGTAGAGTTGATTAGGTACGCCTTCGATGGTAATACTAACTTTGTCTATTTTTGGATTATAAAACTTGTTGCTATCTTTCGCGTTGGTTTCTTTAAACAAAAACAATATTCCTTTTCATACTTTTGCCGGAGTATTTAAATTTATATTCCACATTGTATCTTTTTTGTTGTACGTAGTTACGCTTTGTCTTAATACGCGATCAAACAATATGCTCATTCTATTGCTGTATTGGTTTCTAATTGTTCTAGCGAGCTCCGGCATATGAACGACTTCAAATTCTAAAGAAATTCCGCTTATAATATATTTTGCGTTATCGTCGGTGCTTTTAATTACGTTGATAAATTTATTAAACACGAGTTCATAAGTCAATCGATCTCCGATGCCAGATTGATAGTAGGGCTGATGATCGGTCAACAATTCAAAATCGAGCGGAATGTGATATCTATTTTTATACGCGTCTGCGACAGCTTTATCTTTTCCGCTGTTTGCGGTTACATCTTATCAACTAGCGTCTATTCTCAATTTAGTCAAGTTTAGTGGTTCTATTCCTTGATACGCTAAATTTTCGCGTTGATCTTTAGTCAGCCATTCGTCTTTGTAACAATTGAATACATCCGCATCGTCTAAACTAAATATTTCGTTTCCTTCCATTTTAATTATTATATGTTTTACGATGCATCTACCTATATTTTGTACCAACGTTCTATTTTCATCATCCGAGCTAACGAGTTCAATGTTGAAAGCTAATCGCGTTGTATTTGGAACGATGACGTCGTTCATTCCTAAATTTGGAAAACGAACCGTCAACAATTGATTTTCGTTTATGGTGCTCGGATTGTTTGTAATGACGACTTTTTGGCGCATTCCTTTTACACCTCGAGGTTCTCTTAATCTTCTGTATGGATCTAGCGCATCTCCGTACGTATTATTTGCCATATTTGATGTTAGTAAATATAATAATTTTTAAACTGTTGATTATAGCATATTTATAAACATGTTTTTAATATCATGTTTTTTTATTATCGCCGATTATAAAATGGTAACTGTAGCGATGATGGTTGCTGGTGCAGTAGTCAACGCGTTGGCGTTTACCGGTAGCAATTTTTTATTTAGTAATTTGCGTAGCAACGACGCATTGCAAGAACGCAAACGACACGATTTAGCGTTAGAACAGCTTTCGAAAGCTAGAGATGAATTTAGTAAAAAGCGTTTAAAATATCTAGATTATTTAAATGAAAAAATACAAAAAGAATCGAGCGCAATAAGAACGTTTAATAACATTAACGAAGCGATGCAAGAATATTCGCGAGTTTCGAATGAGCGTGTAAATTTACCTCTCGATTTACGCTACAAACCTAAATTAGAAGATTTTTACGTTCCTAGCGAAGATCAAAAAACGAGAGAAATTGTATTTATCGTATTAGGCATGAGCGTGGTTGGTTACTTGAGTTATAGATCGTTAAAATAAAAGATGTAAAGTAATTGTAAATGGCAGAAGGAGGGCACGATTATTTAGAGATGGATCCAAATTTTAATCAACCCGAAGAAGACGAATATGATGACGAATTTGAATTAAGCGATGATGATTACAATAAATCTTTTACTGCAGAACGAAAAAGTATAGAAAGATTAGAAGCATTAGAAAGATCGCCCGATGCTATTATAGGTTTGACATCAACCGACAGTATTCGAGTTGATGATTTTTATAGAGAAGTAAAAAAACAAGGTTGGAAACTAAACAAAATACCAGATTGGCAAAAATTCCAAGTAACAAAAGATGGTATTTTTTATACGGGTGATCTAGGAAAAGTAAGGTTAACGCTTTTAAAAAACACCAGAAGCTTTATGCTATTGAATTCAATAGCCAGTGAAGCGGGTAAAGCTGGCTATAGCAGGACTAAATTCATGAGAGAACAATTGGGTATAAAAGACTGGTCTCCCATACATGTACCAAAAATATCGAAAGATATACGAGAAAGAGTGCGTGAAACTTTTAAAGAACTAGAAAGCCCATCAGTCAGAAAAAAAACAAGTCGAAAGTTACCAACACTTCCACTACAAGAAGATGGTTTTGAACTAGACGATCTACAAGAAGATGTTTTTGAACAAGACAATCTACAAGAAGATGTTTTTGGACCAAGCGATCTACGAACAAACAAAGCTATAATAGAGCTCGAGGATCTTATTAGAGATCTCTCTATTAAAGCAACGACTCCAGAAGAAATTAACATATACCGTGAAATGGTAGGTTACATCGATCTTATGAAAACTACGCGAGGACAAAAATTAAAATTTGAAGCTGATTTTCAAACGCGCAGCAAAGAATTAGCTGATATTAAAGAACGAATATCCAACAACGATGTGGGAGATGAAAATGCGAATGAACAACTATATGAACGAGAAAGAGAATTAGTAGACGAAATGTCAGTGATAAAAGAACAAATATACAAGTTTGATGTTGATTGATAATAGTCAACTCGCTAGAATAGAAGAAACGTTATATAGGATAATAAATATAGACGTTACGTTAGGTGAGCGAGTTAAAACTTCATTTAGAGAGCAAGGCGTAACGATTGCTTAGTATATTAACGGCTTTCACTATGACTATTGCTTTTATTATTGAATCGCTCGGTAATGTAGTAAGTTCTGTTATACCCACTCCACCTACACCACCCACTCCACCCACTCCACCTACACCACCCACTCCACCCACTCCACCTACACCACCTACACCACCTACACCACCTACACCGAGCGGAGGTATAAGCGAGTGGATACAAAAAATGTTTAAAAATCTAGCTAACGTATTAGCTAAACTAGGAGCAAAAGCTTTAGCCGCTTTACCGGCTATTATCGGTAGTATAGTAAGTTGGTTATTTAAAATAGCTAGTAAAGTAGTTACGTTGGCGGCAGAACATTTATGGCTGGCTTTAACCGCAGTTGGAGCGTTAATTATAGCTTATACACAAAAAATGTAAAAAACGCTCCGCGTCAGCGTAACAATTCGTAAATCATAACAGTTACGCCGGTTAAAATTGCGAAACCGAGTATTAAAGAATTTTTTTCTTCTTGATGACTGTCTTCTTTTATCGTATCTTCTAAAGAGTCTTCTTTTATCGTATCTTCTAAAGAGTCTTCTTTTATCGTAGTTAGCGAGTCTTGCGCGTGCGCTAAACAATCGCTCATTTTTCATCTTCTACATGTTTCGTAATTGGTAGCGATTGTGTTTTGTAGTAGCGGTAAATATGAGCAACGGCGGGTGTTGAATTCGTATCCAAATTACTACCCAACGCTAAAATTACTCGGCGCGATTAATATATTATTGTTGTACGATGCGTACGTACCTATTCGTAGATTCATATCGCTAGGCATCATGTATACATTTTCTCCAATAGCAAAATCTAATCGACTGCGAGCGTTTTGTAAAACATCTTGATATCGTTGAATGCTAGATTGTAAATCGACCGGAGAGTCAATTTCTGCTTCGGTTATATTTATAAATTCGCTTCGAGCGTCTAAACCGGTACCACGATGAAAAAATGAGCTTTTTGCTTGCGCTTGAGCTCCTAAAATTGCGTAAACGTACGTTCTTAACGAGTCGTTTTATTCGTTGCGTGCCCACTTCCGTAAAACCTTAGCTAACCCTAAAGATAATATAAATTTTGATGCGAGCTCCGTTGAAGATTGTGAAATGAATGCGATCGTATAGGTCGAAGGATGATCTCCAAAACTCATTTTAGTCGCGGTTTTGTAATAATCGTAATCGGTCACCTCGGTAGAAATAACGTTCAAACTACTTTTATCGTAGTTGTTTCCGGTACCGCTTTAAACCGTTATCGTAATAATAAGCCGTTCCTAATCCGTTTGAATTTAAATCGACTCGTTGTTTCCAATTGAGGCTTGAGAAAGGTGAAATTCTTTACATTTTCTTTTGTAAGCGCTCGCGTCTATATTGTTGCTAAACGCGTTAAAAAAAATTTGAAAAGATGTAACGCAGCTCATTTCTTTGAGCAATCGCCTAATTTGATAATAGACGTGAAATCTAAAAAAACTACGAATCATCATAAAATTTGGATGATATAAATGACCGTAACTTACGCCGCATCTCGTCGTAGCGCAGTACGTTGCAAAATTTATTTGGTTTTGATAAAAAGCGAGTGGGTTACTATTCCAATCATCGACAACTGCGTCGCTGTTAACGTGAGGTAGTTTGTAGTTGCCGAAAACGTTGTCAAATTCTGCGTTGAAAAACTCGTTGTCGTTTACGTAAATGTTTATGCTCGTTAAATCGCTAGCGTTAAAATCTAGTGGTGGTGTAAAGTTTCCAGATTGCTTATACGGATACGTAAAAATTACTCTTGAATGCTAATGGAAACATCATTTATTATTAGAAAAGTTATATATTTTTAATAATAAAATGTATCATACGTTCGAAATCGAAATTGGTAAAGAAGGCGGATCGATTAAATTAGACAACGTTATCGATAATCGACAAACTTCCTCGATTATATTACACAGCGTAAACATTTGGGTGGGATATTACAACGTGCGTAAAAAGAAAATACTAATTCGTACGGTGGGTGAATCGGAAGGTGAAGTAAAATTTATCGAGGCGGGCCTTTACAACATTAATGAAATTATCGAGATTATAACGAAAAATGAGCCTTGGATAACGTCTAGAATCGATAAATCCAAGGGTGAATACACGTTAATATTAGCTCAAGTGAACAAGAGCGTTAAATTTACATCTGGGTTAGCTAATTTATTGGGGTTGCATAGCGAATCTCTAACCGCGGGAGAATACAACAACAAAATTGACGTACAACTTTTTAAATTTTTATACATTCATTGCGATCAAATTTCTACGACCGATAATTATTTTAACGGAAAACCCTGCACAATTTTAAACAGTTTTCCTTTGCAAGACGCGTCGTTTGGCGAAAGCATGTACATGCAATATACAAATCCATTAGCAAAAAAATTGCGAGTCGGAACTTTTAACGAGTTGAGTTTTCAAGTTAGAGATAGCAAAAGTAGAGATATACATAATCACGGTTTCCCCATTATTTTAAATGTTGAAATAATATAAATATGGCGAGCATTTATGGACCGAGTCGTATAACGGTCGCTAGCGTTGCTAGAACGAGTGCTAGCGACGAAGCATCGACGAAAGGCGAAATTTACGAACATCACGGATATCTAAACAGAGATGAAATTTTACAGCGAGTAGTTTTAATCGAAAAATTCGACGTCGTACTCGGATGGCACGATATTTTCAAACAACCTTTTTTCATGTTTAACGTTGAGCCCACATACTGTAGTATTTTCACGCAGTTTATTAAAACTGATAGTTTTGTCACGCATTCAACGACGCGCGATTACGCTCCCAACATTTATTATATTCCTTCTCCGCAACGAGATGTAAAATTTCATTTTCTCGATTATGAAATTCAACATTTAAAATACGAAATGTGTTTTAAAATACGAAACGTTAGAAAAGTTTTTGTCGAGGCGCAGTTTTTCGGCTCGCTAAATTCACAAAAAATCTGTTTCAATATTAAAATTAAAAGTTCACCGTTAAATTAAATAATTTGTTATAATAAATATGGCGAGCATTTACGGACCTAGTCGTAAAAACAAGCTTGAGCAAAACAACGATTACACTTTTTTTAAAAGTGGATATATCGACAGTCACGCCCCAACAAAAACAATATATTATAGTTTAGATAATAATATTTTCTACAATAGGGATAGTTCATTTGGCTTTATTTAACAATTTTTGTCTCAAATATAGATTACTCTTCAGTTTGGTTAAAAAGTTGTTGATGGTGAAAACGTTTTTCAAATCGCTGAAGAACATGAGAGGCTATGATGGTGAGTTTTTTTAGAATATCGTGATAGATTACATATTAACAGGGTATCATAAGGCAAAGTATATAAAAGGAAAAGTTTGTTTTAAGACAAACAATAACAACGACAGTAGCGAGAAATTGTATTTCCTTTCTTTTAGTTTTTTAGGCGCTTTAAGTGCTGGAATCTGTTATGAGTTCAAATATAAAGAAACTTTGATTAATTAAAAAATGTAATATTGTTATTAATAAAAACAATGAGCGCACCTATAGAATCGACGAATGTACTTTATCCAATTTTGCCACCTTTGACGAATGATGCTAAAACATTCAGATTGCAAAAAATCGACGATATTCAAAAAGAATTACGAATCGAAATAAACGAACGTGAAGCCACGTATAAAAAATATAATAAAATCATAAACGCTTGTAACTACGCAGAAATTATCGTAGGACTGGGCTGTATAGGTTCAGGAGCCATCGGAATAGCCAGTATCGCCACAGTCGTAGCGTCGCCGGTAGGATTTACTTTAGAAGGTTTAGCTTTTGGGTTGGGCAGCGTAGCGGTTGTTATTAAATTTGTGGAAAAAAAATTGTATAAAAAAGCTAAAAAACACGATGAAATACGAGTTTTAGCGTTGAGTAAACTCGACACGATCGAAACCCACGTTAGTAAAGCTTTAGAAGACAGTTACGTCAGTCAAGAAGAATTTACGCTCATATGCGAAGAGCGAGATAAATATTATAAAATGAAAGAAAAAATCCGCAATGTACCGACGTTTAAACCGGCGAGTTTACCGGCTGAAACAAACAAACCTATCGATGCAACTGCAGAAAAAAAAATTCTTATAGAAAAACTTTTGAGTTTAAAGTGAGCGTAAATAACATTATTACGATCAAAAACTCGCTTTCGCAAATAGCGGAGCGAGGGTCACCACCACAATTTAAATTTTTAGTACAATGTTTATAATTAGTTCTAAATGCCAAAACAGTTTCTTTATTATTTCGTTTATACGTTGTAACTCGGTATAATACGAGTCGATGTAATGCGATGCTAAACCAAGCGCGCATAAATACGATTCTACACCAGCTAAATTTCTAGACTTTATTAGCGATAACGCTGGAACTAGTTTTCTCGCACGATTATAATCAATTGTTGTGCGGGAATGTTTTAATATAACATTCTAAAATATAAAATCATACGAGTTGTTCAAAACGACTCTGACGAGAAGCGTTCAAATCACTAATAAGATTTAGTATACACGTTCGTAACAGTTCTGTACATATTGATATTACACAACATTATTTTTCAATTTGTTGGGCCAACTCTACCATCACTAAATTAAACAACCGTATGGCTTTTGTTCATTTGATAAGAAGTTTTACTTTTAATGCTCTTGCGCAGTTTGTGCATAAACCCGTTGTTGTTTTGTACCTTTTTACAATTTTACACTCTGTACCGGCGAGGTTTTTCCTTTTAATTTTAAACTGATGAAAAGCGCAATAGTTCACGTTGGGTGAACTACGCACGCAACATTTGTAATGTTTACCGATTATTAACCATCTGCAAGGAACGATTATTTTCTGCATGCTCTTTTATTATTTGTTTAGATAATATTTTTGTTTACACTCGCGCCCTTTGCGCTTGTTATCAAACTCTTGCGACAATGAGTTTACAAGTTTTTTTCTTTCTTGTTTACTCGTTATTGTTTTTTTATAATGTTTCTTCATCCGTTAAAAAACTTTCGTCTTTAATATAAGCTGTAAGTTTTCCTAAATTGCTTACTAACGCTGTAATTTTTAATGTAGCTTTTTCAATTTTGCGCAAAATGTATTTCTTTGTTTAAGGGTGATATTTTCAATAGAGCGCTAAATAGAGGTCGAATCAAAAGTAGCTGAATGAAGTAAGCAGTTGCTTTTTATGTACATCACCAAATTCAAAAACATGTACCATAAACACAATTGTCATCATTTGAAAAACTAATGTATTCTAGATTACTCATGCTAATAGTTAGTGTTGAATTTGCATGCAACATTTTTTTAAGTTTTGAAAAATCACCACTTTCAACCATATAAGGACAGTAATAATCATCGTCAATAGGGTGTTTTATTACTGATTGACCAACAACGTAAATATTTACGTAGTTAGTTTCTCGTTTTTTAACGTCGCACGCTGACGCGGAGCATGTTTCAACAAACAACTGTTTTTTTATAACGTAAACGGTTATTGAAACTTTTCGTTTAATACTACGAGTAATTTTTTGTAAAATTTTTAAATTTATTGAAAAATCAATTGGGTTTTCACATTTAAATTCTGAAAAGTTTTCTTTCTTCAATGATACTTTTACTAATATTCTTTCTGATAAATCCATCCCACTATAATAAAACCCCGTTTCATCTACCTTAAAATAAGCGTTGGGTTTGATACCTAATAAAACATCTATTAAAATTTTAAACACATGTCCAGCTTTTATTTTAAAATAAAAATCGTATTCGTAGTCTTGTTTGATTTTAATAGATGTTTCTTCGAGTTGTAAAAATTTCGATTTATCTAATATTTCGCGCTTTGTGTTGTTGTTACAAACTGGGATTGTTAGTGTTTGATATACTTGTGGTTGTGGTTCATATTTACTCGTACTTTTGTTGTATTTTAAAAAATTTGATTTATCTAATACTTTTATCGTGGTTGTTTGTATTTTATCATCCTTTGATTCTTCATGTTGTGCATCAAAAGCATCTTCATCAAAAGCATCTTCACCGCATTTTGATAAAAATTGCGTCGTCTCTGTAATCAATATATATTTAGAAAATATAAACGTAAAAAAAAAATTTAAAAAACGTGAAGTATATATTTTATGCTTAAAACATGTGTAAAACTGCTTTTTCCAAAACGCCCTACTACCCCCAGAGGATTTGAAGAAATATCGTTTTTCTTAAAATCCTAGTTTTTCAAAACGCCCTACCACTACCCCAGAGAATTTGGGAAAAATGATTTTTTGAGTAGGTGGTCCGGTTCCCTCATCTGACATACTACTGCCCCTGCCCCTCTTTTCTTTCTAAAACGCTGTACCCCATGTCTGTTATAGGGAACCAAATCTTCATAGTCTTCTTCGTTTCTCGGTTCTTCTTGTCTTGGCGTATATTCGTCTTCTGATATAATTTCTTCTTCTTCTTCTTCTTCTTCCGAGACCCCTTCTCCCGGGGTGTATTCGTCGCTCTCTTCCCGATTGTTCCTGGTTTCTATTTTTCTCTTGCGTGCGCACATAGTATCGTCATCCACGCATTCCTGATGCTTCGAAATTTTTCCATTTCTATCTTCTCTTTGTTCATCTGCTGGCTTCGTCGCGTTCTGATTTGTTTGTTTTTCAGCCGATTGCTTCCCTGCTGGTTTGTTGATCGGCGTTTCTGTTGGGTGTTCTTTGTGTTGGTTTACAGCCATATCCGTTTTCTGCTTGTCTGTTGGTTGTTTAGAGTACTTCTTTCCAGTTTTCCTCGTCTTTTCTTCGGTTCTCTTTGTCTTTTCTTCACCCTCTCTTTGTTTGGTTTCCTTCTCCTTCTGCTGCTGATCTGTCATTTCTGCCCATGACATTTTGGTGGTGTTTTCTTTCTTTTGTGATATCTTCCCTTGGTTCTCTTTTTGTTTTTCGCCTGTTGTTCTTTGTTCTGTCCATTCGGCTGTTTTGCTTCTTTGTTCTTTAGTGTCTCCTCTTTGTTAATATCTTGTTTGTGGTGCGATTGTTGTGCTATCTCCATACTATCCGGTGCGTCGCTTTCGTTTTCGTGGTCATTTGGTTTTCCTTGTCTTCGTGTAGTATTAAACCATTGGGGTTGGTTGTTCTCCCTCTTCCTCTATATCGTCCCTCTTCACCTCTGCTCTCACTGTCATCGTTGTGGTCTCTGGCCCTGTGGGCGCGGCTTCCGCAGATAAAACATCTCCCTCTGAGATCGCAGTTCGGCGCTATATGATTGGAGCTTTGGCAAATGCGACACGTCTTCTGTTGTCCTCTGTGGTTAACGGGTATGTTGAAAGCTCCGATTTTAATAAAGCTGGGAATGGGTTTTTTAATGTCTTTTATGAGAAGGCTTCTTACTCCATTTTCTACTTCTTTGTCGAAGGTGTGGTATTGTCTTCGCACGTTTTCAACTGTTCCGTATTGCATGAGCGCGTTTACCACCACGTTATCGCTCATTTCATATGGTACCTTTGCATAAACCACAGTAGAATTCATTATGTTGGCTCTTTCACACTCCAGTAGCTGTCCATTCATTGTTATGCCCTTTGTAGCTATTAATTCGCATTCTCTTTCATCCGTAAATGTTACGTTATACCAGCCTCTGTTCAATTGGGCTATGCACTTTGTTTTCTTCAAAGAATGGAGTTGCTTTCCTATGGCGTTGTATACTTCCTCGGGCTCAATTTCTATATCCCTTGCGTAGAATCGAACCGTGTTTGGGCGCTGAAGGCCCGGGTGTGCTTGGGTATGACTACCCATTTTTCTACGGCTGCCGTGGATGTCTTTAATTATTGTTTGGTCAAGGATATACTTTAACACTTCTTACCTCGATAAAGGTTGAATTTTGGTTGACGATCTTCCTCTCTAAAGTGATGAAAAACTACGTTTTTCCGGACCGTTTTCGCAGCTGCTGTTACACGTCGTGCTGCTATTATTATTATTATTATTATTATTATTATTATTATTATTATTATGATTATGATTATTATGATTATGATTATGATTATTATGATTATGATTATGATTATGATTATGATTATTATGATTATGATTATTATGATTATTATGATTATTATGATTATTATTATTATTATTATTATTATTATTATTATTATTATTATTATTATTATTATTATTATTATTATTATTATTATTATTATTATTATTATTATTATTATTATTATTATTATTATTATTATTATTATTAT
>CM055829.1:411345-432418 GCA_029582265.1 Zoroaster sp. YZ-2022
TTTAGAATCCCGTTTCGACGGATGATGAAAATAGAACGTTGGTACAAAATATAGGTAGAGCCATCGTAAAACATATAATTATTAAAATGGAAGGAAATGAAATATTTTCATTAGACGACGCGGATGTGTTCAATTGTTTTAAAGACGAATGGCTGACCAAAGATCAACGCGAAAATTTAGTGTACCAAGGAATCGAAGATGCAAACGTGACTAAATTAAGAATAGACGCTAACGATAAGGTCCCCGCGGGCAATGGAGGAAAAGATAAAGCTATCGCGGACACGTATAAAAATAGGTATTACATTCCGCTGGATTTTGAATTGTTGACCGATCATCAACCTTACTATCAGTCGGGCATTGGAGATCGATTGACTTACGAACTCGTGTTTAATAAATTTGAAAATGTGATTAAAAGCACCGACGATAACGCGAAATATATTATAAGTGGGATTTCTTTAGAGTTTGAAGTCGTTCATATGCCGGAACTCGCTCGAACGATTAAAAATCAATACAGCAATAGAATGAGTATATTGTTCGATCGCGTACTGAGACAGAGCGTGACTCCGTTAAACAAACGCGATACAATGTGGAATATAAATTTAAATACCCCGGCAAAAAGTATGAAAGGAATATTGTTTTTATTTAGAGAACCAAACGTGAAAGAAAGCAATAAATTTTATAATCCGAAAATCGATAAAGTTTCAATCACCATCGAAGGCGTTCCCAATCAACTCTACGCGCACGGAATGAGAAGGTAGCAACATTGGGAAGAGATTTCAAAATATTTCGGTGATTCGAAACAACAACACGCTATACAAGTCGTTATAGCGTTAAATTTATCTAACGTTAAACCGGCAAATTATTTACTAAATCGATACGGTTTATTTTTAGATTTGAGAACGAGCGTCGATAATAAAATACACGGAAGCGGAAGACGAGTACAAAACTTGTCCGAAGGAATTACTATTCAAATTGAAAAAGAATCGGAAGCCGCGGGCGAACTAAACATGTACACTTTTATTATCATGGACGCGCAACTAAATATAAGAAACTCACGTTTTGAATCCGTCGATTATTAAACATCACGCTAAAGTTAAACGATAGCGCGATATTTAAAAAAACGCCTAATATTAAAAGAAAATGTTACCTAAATATCCACACGCCGCGTTAATTTGCGGACAAACGGGATGCGGAAAAACTGAATTTGTTTTAAATTTATTAGAAAAAGAATATTTTAAATATTTTAAAAATATTGTTATACTATGCCCCACCATCTTCGACAACGATACGTACAAAAATAGAAAATGGGTTCTAAACGACGATAACGTACACGTTAACGATTTAAACGACATCTCGCTGAATAGGGCTATACAAATTTATAGCGACGCTTTCAAATCTGAGGAAACGTTGTTTATTATAGACGATTGCAGCGCTAATAAACAGTTGCATTATAAAAAATACGACGAGAATAATAAATGTATGATTACACAATTGGCTTTTAGCGGAAGACACGTTAAACACAGCTGTTGGATTCTTTCGCAAAAATATAATAGCGTATTGAAAGATTTTAGAGAACAACTCAAATGGGTGTGTTTATTTTATTGTAAAGATAGAGACTCGTACGAGAATTGTCTTAGAGAAAATGATGTTATTCCAACGGCTGAGCTACGAGAGCGAGCGCGTGAGCAACTAAACCGAGTTTTACATCGCAAGTTGATTTTAAAAACGGATCAGCCTACCGATTATGAAATACGTGACTAAGGGCCGTTTAGTAACGACCTATGAGTAATTAGCCATAGGAATCATAGGTCGTTTGCAAGTTGTTGGTAAGTTTCACACAGGTTATGAGTAACATAGGTCGTTGAGCAATTACCCATAGGTTACACGTAGGTTGAGGGTAATTACTCATAGGTCGTTTGCAAGTTGTTGGTAAGTTTCACACAGGTTAAGAGCAATTACCACTAGGTTACACATAGGTTAAGAGCAATTGCCCATAGGTTACACGTAGGTTGAGGGTAATTACTCATAGGTTACTCATAGGTTAAGAGCAATTACCACTAGATTACACATAGGTTAAGATCAATTGCCCATAGGTTAAGAGCAATTACTCATAAGGTTGTTTAGTAATTACCACTAGGTTACACATAGGTTAAGAGCAATTGCCCATAGGTTACACGTAGGTTAAGAGTAATTGCTCATAGAGTTGCCTCGTATTTTAATAAATATTATAAAATCTATTTATAAATATGAATGCTGAACGAGTGCAAGTTATGTTTACGAATATATCTGCCGAACGATTAAATGATTTTATATATAATCTTAACCAACTTTTAAATACTGAAAAAGAAAGAAAAAAACTAGTACAAGTTTTAAACGAGAATACTGAAAAAGTAAAAGGTTTATTTACGAGTATATCTGCTGAACAAGTAAAAGATCTAACGTTTAATCTTAACGAACTTTTAAACGCCGATGGGTTATCTAAAATTAATTATTGGTTTCTATATTTTTTTATAAATTTAACTGATTATTCTATAAATACGTATAATAAATGGAAGAAGTACATAAACTATTAAACGAAAATCCACAGACGACACTCGCGGACGATGTAAGCGATAACAACGATGATACGTCGTTGAAACAAAAAATACGTCTTTTATCGGTTGTAGTGGGAGGAGTTTCAACCAAGTTTTTCGGAAAAGAACTAAGCGTTAGCGATATTGAAGCTTTGTCTGCCAAAGAGCGAGACGCGCTACACACGCAATACGAAACTAAATTAGGTCGCGATATTACTCAGTCTTTAGGCAGCGCCATTATAACGCTATACGCTAAACTATTAGGATTAAGTTTAAATCGTATAGATTTGTACGGTCATAAATTTCAAATTGACGATGAAGGTAAATTAATTTCAGATTTAGAAAAAGATCCGTTTATTTCGAGCATGCTTTCTACCGTAGCGTGTGAAATATATTACAAGTACGGCATGTTGATCGCGCCTCTCAGCGCTTTGCTAATTACAGCAAAACATTTAAAAAGAAAAGAAGAATCTAGTATACATAATAAAAGCGATGGAAACGAACGAGCAGATTGCGCAACCGGAACAACCTCAAGCTTCAACGCCGAAGACCGTAACCCAACCACCTACTAAACCAAAAAACCCAAACAGAGTCGCGGCTGGAAAAAGACTAGCCGAAATTAACAAAAAGAAAAAACTACAAATCGCTAAACCCTCGAAAAGCGTTAAAACGCCTCGCGATAGCGAAGAAGCGTCTAGTTATAAAGAAAACAACTCGACGAGTTACTACTATTATATAGCTATTGGTTTAGCTATTGGGGGTATCGCTTATTTCTTGTTTAGTAAACCAACTACGATTGGAGAACCAACTACGATTAGAGAACCGACATTTAAAAACGAACTCGCTAGCGTTTCACCGCCCACCTCGCAGACGACGAGAGAACTCATTGTTTTTGAAATGGAATAAAAGTTTTTTTTTTTAAATATTATATTAAATGACTATAAATATGTCTTCAATGCCAATAGAGCCGAAAACAATCGCCGATTCGCTTTACAAAAGCGTCGTTTTTGGAGTTTTTATAGTTTTATACAGCATGATCGGTAAAAAAGTATTAAGCGTAGAACCAGCCAACTTGGGAAAGTTTAGTATAAAAGACGGGTTAAAACTCACCGTGACGGTCGCGGTAGCTGGTGCGACTCAAACGGCGTTAGTTAAACAAGGAATTTTACCAGATTCGCTCATGCCTAAAAATCCTAATGAATAAAAATATGTTGTACAATATTAAAATGAATGAGCTAAAACTTTCAAACGCTTATTATAGTCCGCGAGGATATTACAAAGGTCTCGACGCTATCAGCAAGCTGGCTAAAGAAACTAAAGTAAATGTAAAAACAGTTCGACAGTGGATAAAAAAGCAAGCGCTGTGGCAAATTTATTTGCCCTATCCTAAATATATTCCAAGACCAACTTCATCAAATAGTACGTTTGGAAAACCGAATGAGGTTCATCAAGCGGATTTACTGTTTCTTCCGCACGATGTAGTTGGTAGAGTTACGTACAAGTACGCATTAACCGTCGTAGATGAAGCCAGTAGATTTAAAGAAGCACAACCGTTAACCGATAAAACAGCTACGCAAGTTGGTAACGCGTTTGAGAAAATTTATAAACGTTCTTCGTTAACTTGGCCTAAAATTATAAAAGTCGATCCTGGAAAAGAATTCATGAGTAGCGTCAACGTATTGATGAGTAAACATAATGTTGTAATACAAAGAAGTGAGGTCGGTAATCACAGAGCTCAGGGTATGGTGGAGCGATTTAATAGAACTTTGAGTGAAAGATTATTTTCACATCAATACGCGCAAGAAATAGCGACCGATACGAGAAACAGAGAATGGGTTAAAAGATTACCTCTAGTCGTAAAAGCGTTAAACAACGAGACGACGCGACTAATTAATTTGAAACCTAAAGACGCGATTAAATTACGTAGTGTCGAGCAAAATCCGGCCTCACCATCTGTTGTAAAGAATGAAAAAAGAATCCCAAACAACAGTTTGGTTCGATATTTATACGCGCCCGGTGAAGCTGAAAAAGATACGAGACGCCGCGCCACAGATCCTATATGGAGTATAACAGTATATAGAATATCTAAAACTATTAAAGGTGCGAATCAACCCATCTTGTATTATTTAGAAGGAGGTCCCGCTCGTAGTTTTGTAAAAGAAGAATTACAAATTATTCCTCGAGATACAGAAAATCCCCCAACCATGCCGTAATTGTAATTGTTGTTAAACGATGAGACTGTAATGACCGTAAGCGTGAGTGCCTATTCCATCTTCTAAAATGTGTCTCTTTGTGTCTAAAGGTGATAGCGATATTTTATTTATTCGAGTTGTATATAGTCGATGTTTTTCATGCCTAATAAAATTCATAGGGTGATGTAGAGTATTTTTCAGAGATAAAACTTGTTTATATCGGTCGTGTTTAATATATTGTTCTAAAACTTGTTTTTTAACTCCTTTAGCTTTTCTTATTTGTTTTTCGTCTGATAAAAGTATCGAATACATTTTGGGTCTTAAACAAACAACTTCAGAGATTAGAGTTCCCGCGGTCTCGTCTTTCATTTTACCGATCACTTTTTTATTTTCTTCAGAAAATAGAAAATGACGCTTATCGTAATTACTAAAATCGTATAAATGCTTGTCTTTTTTCATATCTTTAAAAACATCACGAGTTTTAATTTCCAACAACAAGCTATCTGTGTCTGTGTATACCAACTCACACCTCTCGCTGTATTTTTTCTTTAATTGATTGTAATAAAAATCGTACATCAAATGTTTAGATAAATCCAGTACGCTCATTCCTACGTAAACCGGGCGGTTGAGAACTAGTTTTGTTTTGGTGCATGTGAATCGCTACTAGTTCGTTATCGAAAATCCTCGCCTCTGCAAAATTTGGTTTAGAGATGAGCGCGCGAATTTGATTTTCCGCTTTTTCATCATTTAACCTCTTCAAATTTACGTTGACGCGTTTTCGTACATTTTCCATCGTCTTTCCAAAAACTGAATTGATCATGAGTTTGTATAAATCTTTTTCAAAATCACTCGTCGCGAGTTTTCTGAGTTGAGTGTTTTTGTCAATGTACGATTTCATCCAACACGATTCGTCAAATTCTAATACACGATGAATTTTAGTTAGTTTCATACCGAGTTGTAAATACAATCGCAAATTACGATAATGAAGCACGTAGTTTTTTTTATCGTATAAATTTGGAACTAATTTTACGACGTTTGGAGCCGGTTTGTCTTTTAGTAACTTTTTTTGATACTCGCTCATCCATTCTTTCGGTACCACTAAAGACTCTGGCGCGAGTGGAAACGCGTCGTGAGAATCGTGTAATTCTTTAACGTATTCTAAATCGACTTCTAAAATGTATCCTTTATTGTTTTTAAATCCTTGCTTCTCGAGTCTGTTAATTCGTGATGACGTCATCCATTTAAAATTGCCCGTCGGTAAAGGTTGACTCATCGCGTAGCCGTATAAATTATTCGCGTCCAAGTACGTAATGTAACTCGACGGTTTCGATTCGTCGTAGTCGTCCAAGTAAACATTATTTGCTTTAGCGTATCCTTTACTCGCCATACACGTTCCTCCGTGCGTACCTTTCTCAATAAACAAATGCATGTCAACGTCCGTGAGCAATTCTAAAGTTTGTTTAGAATGTTTCAATAAAGCGTCCCAACTCAGACCTGGACTCGTATAATAATTAGCCGGATCTAAACCGTATTGTTTAACGCAAGTAGCTCGAAAATTTTCAAATACGTCCGCCAATAAGCAAGTATCCGTACGCACGTATAAATCGTGATAATCTCCTAAATTTTTACAACTGAAGGTATGAAATACATTCTTTGCGTGCTCGTATTGTTCTTTAGTAATGTGTTGGTTGTTTAAACTGCTGTAAAAAGATTCTTGTAAAGGAAGACGCGTCTCTTTAAATTTTTCAAAACTATCCATGTACTCGTAAGGATAAATACCCTTGCTTTTTAACAGATTAAATTTTTCTAAATCTGGTTCTAGTTTGGTTGTAATTGGAAAAGAATTGTTTGATTTAACGAGTTTATCCAACGAAGCTAGTAAAAATTGAGCGCTGTCGATAAATCGTAGTTGCCCGATTGAAAAAGAAATATACTTTTCGATATTGTTTGGAATGCACGTTAGATTTCCAGTCGTTTGACTAGCGGCTTGCATAATGAGATGAGAATCGTATCCTCGCAAATTATGAAATACGACCGGAATAAAAGTTTTATTCGGTTTTAAACTCAGTTTTAAATTACAATAATTATGCGCCGCGCCTCGATATTTACAGGTAATGTGACAATGATCTCTTACCTTATCGTCTTTAAAAAATGTCTTTTCGCATATCCAACACTCGCTAGCAGAGTTGTAATCTTCTACATCTTCTTTAGTCATGTTTAATTTTTTAGGGTTTTTAAATATCTCGTTAATTTGTTTTGATTCTTTTTCTAATTCAATTAAAAAGTGTTTAGCCGCATCTTCTCCTCTGTAAACGATGGGTTCGCTAGTTTCACCGTCGCAACGAACGACGACGTACGAATAACCGCAAACGACGTGTTCTTGTAGTTTTGTAGTACTCGTAGAGTTTACATCTACAACATTTTTAATAATACTTTCAAAGTCGGCATATATTACGAAAGGAACTCGCATCTTTTTATGATAATTTATAAATTTAACCGTATCGTTTTTACCCTTTTCTGGCATCACGACTGTCGTCGGTCTGTCGTTTATTCCCTTACACATTTCTTCGTGATTTTCGAGATACGCTTTTGTCGAAAAACCCTGTAAACATCTCAAACAAAAATGTTTACGTTCTTTGTGGCTCGTTTGATCGTAAAGTAATTTGTTTACATCTTTTATCCAAACGTAGTGATATCTAGCTTCTTTGTTAATCAATAATAAATTAATACGATCCAGCTCCGCTGGTTGATCACTAAGTTTGTAAACTAGAATCGTTTTTGATTCACAACCAAAAACATTTATCGCTATATTGTTTTGTTTCTCTACTTTTTTTATTTGGTTGATTGGTGTAGGAGCATCGATATTATTAAAATTTAAACCGTCTTCAATCGGGTATTTACTCGTTCTATCACCATCCTTTTTCACGGGAAAAAGAGCGCTGCGAAGCGCCCATCGCAAATAATCGTCGTCTTTGTTTTTTACGTTAATGCAGGCTTTTTTATTTTTTATATAGTCGCATAGCTCGATATAAGAACCGCCTTTAAAAGGTTTATATTTCGCGATGGAGAGGATCATATCTACGACGCGATCTATTTCCCATCCGCTGCCCTTTTGAGTCCATTTTTCTAAGGCCTCTTGAATTTGTGAAAAAACAGTATCGAGTTCATTTTCAACGCCATCTAAATTCAATAAAACAATTTGATTATTATTATGAAAACTTGGTTCGGCAAAATCGATCGTGCCGTCTAATTTTTCTTTACGTAATTTAACGCGTATAAATATCATAAACTTGTATGCTTTAAATTCTCGTAAGTCTATACCCAACTTGGTGATTATCTTTGGTTTTACCGCTCCCCAAAATATATTTAAATCTTTTTCTTTGCTGTGGTTCAGCGGAACTACCATTCTTCGTTCACGTAAATATCTACCACCACTAATAGGAGGTTTAAATCTCAACTCTTCTTCTCGGTTGTGAAACCTTTTAATAGCGGCGATGTAGTCTTTTTTTAACAACCTCCCACTTGCTCCCGCGCCGCGTTCCGGTAGATTTATATTTTCAACCGCTACACGCTCTCTCAATTCGGCTAAATTTAATTTATATAGTGGCTTTTGTTTTTGCCGTTGTATATACTTTTTCACCGCGTTGTAATAACTACGTTTATCAACCTTACCCTTTTGGTTTTGCACAAGAATTATTCGGCCAATGTGTTCTCGAGCAAACTCTTTCAATTCTGACAATGTGTATTTCGATAAATATTTTGTTGTCATCTTTATTATTAAACTAGATAATATTTTTTACTTTTTTCAATTTTTTAATTTGTCACTTTTTTAACTAGGTTTTTAAAACCAGCGGTAACGCCGCGTAAAACCGGCGGTAACATCTAAATCTATTTTTGTGACGTCATCAATACTTTCATGACGTCACGATTTTTCGCTACCACTAAGGGGAATTCCCCCTAAAATATCATTTTTTAAGTAGGTGCGCCAGGACCCCCATCTGACATACTACTATTTCACTGCATGGCAGTACGTCACGAAAGAAGACGAACATGCTATTATGTCTGAGGGCCATCCCGATTGATTAAATGCACCCCCTCCGCGTACAGCTAGTGCTTCAAGTATACGTCACAGCCTCGTAGAACGCCCCGCCAAGAGAAAGAAAAGGTCCCACCTGTCGGCCTTTGAGGTCGGCGAACTAGTTGTTTCTAAAGGATTCAAGACGCGTTTGGAGTTAATGGCGTTCGCCAAGAACCAAAAAACATTCGGTCAAACGGATTTAGCAGAATTCATAATGAACAGAGGCGAGAGAGTCGTCAACCAAGTCATGAAGGTATTTAAAGAAAACTAGTAAATAACAAAATGATTGCATAATTGTACAGCTTATAACTTTAACAAATGAGCTATTCCACCATGTAAACACTCTACCCCCCCCCCCGCTGCCAAATTGTCTTTCTGTCCTTTTTTTTAAATTTATCATCATCCGGTGTATTGTTTCCTTTTGTTTTTGGGGGGTCACGGAGGGAGGGTGTTTGACCCTCACCCCCCTCCCCTTCCCCACCCACCCTGTCGTTACGCCAGATTTCTGAACACGCAAGCAACTGTTTTTTTTTAAATTTAATTCTAAATAATTGCCGTTGAGTATACAGGAAATAATGACAAACCAGTACATGGTGGAGAATTTGATGGTCATTTGTGTTTGATATTAATAAGGTTCATTCATTCATTCATTCATTAAAGAAACGTTTATTTCAATGTTGTCCTCGTGTTACATTCAATGTATAATACATTACACTATGACAATTAAAAAAATATATATATATCAGCAACATAAGGTAATTATAACACTGATTTCTAATTGATATTGTATGTTTTCTTCTTTATAATTTACTTATTTTTAGGACGTGTGGCAGATGGAAGACGCTCCACGTAACCTCGAAAGAGCAGGACTAAATCGCCTCGAAATTCTACAACAGGCAAGAGCTGTTGATGACTGTGTCTGTCAGGGCGAATGGCTAACATGTGCTGAAGAGGTTCTTCTTAACAACGGTGTGTGTAAAAAAAAACATTTTCTGATGCAGTTAAAACACTTCTTGTCGAGGGTAGGGGAAAATACCGTAACATCATGATTACTGGACCAGCAAATTGTGGGAAAACATTCCTTTTGAATCCACTTAACAAGATTCATAGAACTTTTATTAACCCGGCTACAACAACTTTTGCGTGGGTTGGTGCAGAGAAGGCTGAAGTCATCTTTTTAAATGACTTTCGCTGGACTTCGCAAATATTACCTTGGCAAGACATGTTATTGCTATTGGAAGGTCAACTCGTTCACCTCCCAGCCCCCAAATCTCACTTTGCACAAGATTTAATTCTAGACCACGACACCCCAGTTTTTTGCACTGGAAAGCATCAATTAATTCTTGTTCTGCGTGGGATTGTCGACCAGAGGGAGACCGAAATGATGGCTGTGCGTTGGAAGCTTTTCCCATTCTACTACCAGATTCCCGAAGACAAACAGAAACGTGTACCGCCTTGTACACATTGCTTTACGTCTCTAATTTTAAATGATACATAATTATATTCTAAATAACTGTAACGGTTATAGTTATTAGTAATAGATGGCTTACTATATTTGTGACCAGTTCATTCATAATGATGACTATCCCATAGATTAGTTTCTGAGTAATCAACTCCAGTTTTTGAAAACTGATGCAAAAGGAGTTGTATCTATGGCCAAATTTGGTGTAGAATAATGTATTTTTTGACCTATGACATTTGACTCCTTTGACTAATTGAACAAACAAAATGGCGACCACAATGATGTAATTTTACACAATTTTCAATGTTTTTTTTTTATCGGTAGAGGGTAAAACGTGAGCCGAGGTCAGAAATTCGGATGGATTCTGGTTCTATGCTAAATATGGCCTCGGGAACAACTTGTTTTGCAATACAGGTGTACATAATGTACGTTGGCTATTCCACGAAAAACCAGACCTAAAAACCCCCCACTTAGGAATAATTAGACTTTGTTTGTTCTGCGAAATTATAATCTTGTAATTATCAATGTTTGAGTTGAGACTCTTGATGTTTGTCGACCCCCACCCCTTTGTGCCAGGAAACAAAGTGGCCCAAAGTTAGTTCCCTAAGTTTGGTGGCCTGTGCTGTTCTTAGTTTCCTGTTTAAACTGTCATGTCTTTTAAGTTGCAAACATTTTTCGGAATGTAACGTCCCATGTCTTTTTAGTGTTTTGTTAAAGTGCACATATGGGAAGATGAAATTTAATTACATACATTTGAAGCAACTTTCTACTTTGACTGTGTGAAGTTATTTCTTTTTCAGAGAAGTATTGAACCCCCACCCCCCCCCCCTACAAACCTTGCCGAGTGAACCTAGGGTAAAGAATTGTTTTCCTTGGAGGTGGACCGTACCCCCCGCACCCCCAGCTCAATGTTGAGTCATTGCATGTAGTCCCACTTTGTACGCACAGACCATGGAGGTAGGAATAGACAGCCTAACGTACAAGCAACCCTCTACAACATTGAGCTGGGGGCGCGGGGGGTACGGTCGACCACCACCCACCCCTCTTGCATTTGGCTGAGCAAAAACTGGTTAGTGAAAAAACAATTAAAAAAATAATTCCGATGCCTGACACACCCACCCACCCACCCATACATGTAGACCACTGCAAACTGAGGAGATACTTGGTATTCTATCAAACGGAGGACAGTGGTACAATTTGGGTGGTATCTATCAAATGGAGGACGACATACACAATCACTGTCTGTGAGGATTACCTGCACTTTAGGCATATGGCATCATGTTTTCTTAGTGCTTGGGATATATTAACTATCTGTAAGCATCTTCCGCATAATTAGTCGATGAACACAGGAATGATAAATCTGCTCGCTGGGCAATTTGGAGGTACATTTGTCTTTTTGGCTGAACTTGTTTTTCTATTGTCTGTTCACAAGGCGTACAATACCTTTTCAGTTCACTCTAACTTTCAACTTTGATAGAGCTTCATTGTGTTTCTGCAAAAGTCTTTAATGTTCCGCCACGTTCGAGTCGCGAGTGCCACAGGACAGGCCGTTTCAATGTCACGTTTGCCGGGTAGTTTCTTCATCAGAAAAAAATCTCTGTAGTCCCTCCATGACGTCTCTCTTCTCTTCTACAGTCCACGGACGATGCTGCCCTCTTCGAGATAACGGGGAGGCCCGACTAGTGGATGGGACACTGGCTTCACAAGTTCCTATAACACAAAGTTATTAAAAAGACAATTTAGACATTGGAAATCATTCACTCTCAGTGCAGCCAGCTAGAGACAGAGAGAAAGAGAAATAGAAAGAAAGATAGAGAAAAATAGATCGACTGAAAAACAGATGGAAACAAAAAATATAAACAGCCACAACTTACTGTTATCACTAGAATCATCACTCGAGTCACAGTAGTCAGAAGAATCGCTGCTGCCGTCATCAGTGGTGAAGCCCTCTGCAAATAAATAAAGAACAACAAAGAAATGATTCAAGTATTTCTGCTCGCGTAAGAATGTGCTGGCCACGGTGGAGGGGGCGAGAGGGGATGAGAAAATGTCAGTCACCTAGGCAATTGGGAGAGAACAAAAAAAGTGAGGTACACACCGAGGAGATATTATTTTTCACAGTGGCTGTACGTACCTCCAGTGACATGTAACTCTTGCAGTGATTTGCCATGCTGGGACTCCAAGTTGCCCCTCTCCAAGCTGAGGAAAAGTCGTGACAGTTGAGTAACCCTCTGGACGGTATCTGGCATCTGGTAGTATTCACGATGGACTCGCAAATCGTGACCCATGAAGTCTGCCAGGGTTTTCAGCTGATGGTCCTTCAAGGCAAGAATTTGTGACGCAGTCGCTACATGTTTCCGAAGTTTGGTAGAGCGGATGCTGTCGGCATTGTCGAGGCCTGCATCGTTTGCATACGCTCTGAGACAGTCACTTCCTCGAATATGGCTCATGCCTCCATAACAAGACCGTGCAAACAAGTACACGTTATCCTGTGCAACTCCAGCTTGAATTCTCTTTGCAACCAGAGCATTCAACCACGTCATGGCCTCGTTGCGGAGAAGGACCGGCACAGTTCTGCCCCTCTTACCAACTATTTCAACGACTTTGAACATTTTGCAGAGGTGCCTTTCGAGATCAGTGAGCACGCAGTCCCTATTGACAACAGCTGTACTGTGCTTGTTGAAATCCTCCACTTTCATCTTGGAAACCTCACCCTGCCTTCTGCGATTGAACATAATGAGGCTGCACAGTGTGACCTCATTCAATATCTTCCAGGGTGCGCTGACTTGTTTCCCCCGACTTGTTTCCCCCGGGCAGCTTGAAGGAGTCGCAATTGCCTGTCACCAGTGTCCTGGAGAAACGATGACATTTTAACCACATCAGCATTTGTGGGGAGAACGGTGGGTTTATTACGCTTTCCTTGGTACAGTGTTCTGTGCGCATGGGTGGACACATGTTCTCTCCATTTCATTTCACACAATTGCAGGAACTGGTCGGATGTTTGTGCTTTGTGCCTTTCACCGGACTCCAGAGCATTTCCTTTGAGAATGACTGCACATTTCTTGACGGAATGCCCAATCTTCAGTGCTAGAGATGGAACATTATACAACTGGTTGACTTCACTGAAGCCTGCGATATCCTGAACATCCTTGAATATATCATTGAGGTGGTGGGGATGGATGAATACTTCAAGTGATGCATTTGGTAGGTAGGTGTTTTTTCGCAGTTGGATGACGAGGCGACCCAATTCGCGTAGCTTGTTTCGTATATAGCCATGTTGAGCTACGTCGTGGCCGAGCTTCAGGTATTCACGTTTGGCTACTTCGATAATCAGTGAATCGGTTTTGACTATGAGAGATATATCATCCCTCTTCATGGGACTTAAAACTTTGTTCAACTTGAAAGATACACCAACAGGAGGAGGTTTCAACAAATCACTCTTGTGAGCCACTCGTCCACACCTACAAGCTGCCATACAGCCTCCATCAGTCTGTGCATTGAGCACAGGTGTCTCCAAAGATCACTGCGTACATAATAACCAAAACAATATATGCACGGTCCATAGTCATGGGGATCTGCCTTATGATTGGGCCTATATGCCACAATGAGGACACCCTCACCCTCTCGAAGTACTTTGCAATTGTGTCTGTGATTACCAACATTACATATTTTCAACAGAAGATTGTTACGGGCACTACGGTCGGTCTCCGAGGTAATATCTACAACTTCTCTTTCTTCCTTATGGCGAGACCGAAGATGACGGGGCAACTTAGCCTGAGGTTCGTCACAGTAAAAACAAAAGTGTTTTTTGTCCCATTTCCTTTGACCACCCATATTACTGGTCTGCATGACTGTCACGCCGCAGTTCTCATCGGGTTCAAAATCGTCAGGTGAGCTGTGTGGCTCGTTAGTCGGGCTGCTATGACATCCTGAGGCTTCAGGGGTAACACTGGAAAGGGTTGGTTGGCCACCGTCATCCCTGCACTGTGGCGATGATGGGTTGACCAGCTAGAATGAAATAAAACAGACATATTTATCAGCAGTGGATACACGGTATTTTCGATCTGGGAAAGGCTGCAGTGAAAGGGAAGGGAGGGGAAGGTAAAGTGTTTTTCAATAAAGCTTAGTTTTAAGCTAAAAGCTTACTTGGAAAGAACGAGGGGGGAAGGGGGAAAGAATAGGGGGAGGGGGAGTGAGAAAAGAAAGGGGGAGTGGAAATGAACGGGGAAGGGAGAGTGAGAAAAGAAAGGGGGAGGGGGAGTGAGAAAAGAAAGGGGAGGGGGAGTGAGAAAAGAAAGGGGGAGTGAGAAAAGAAAGGGAAGTGACAGTAGACAAGGGGGGTTAAGAAAAGGAAGGGGGAGGAGAAAAGAAAGGGGAGGAGAAAAGAAAGGTGAGGAGAAAAGAAAGGGGGAGGAGAAAAGAAAGTGGGGAGGAGAAAAGAAAGGGGGCAGGAGAAAAGAAAGGGGGAGAGAACAGGTGAAAGAACAGGGTGGGGAAAGAACGGAGTGGAGAAAGAGGGGGGAAATGGGGCGGGGGGGAGCTACGGCCAAACCTCAATAATGTGTGTGTAAGGTACTTACTTTACAGGGCAACTTCTTTTGGTGACGACCCCTGCGTTCCTTGTTGCTAAAGATACTTATAGCATACGCATTGACTCACTGGGGAAAAATAATATAAATCACAAACCTGAATTAGTCTGTATTAAAGGAGCACCATACATAATTAGAATAGGCATAAAGTCATAGTCTTTTCATTAGTCATTTATGTGGTAGCTCAATAGAGATCACAATGTCTCTATGGAAGAGGGGGGGGAGATGGGGGTGGAAAGAGGGGGCGGGAAAAGAAGGGGACGGAAAGAACGGGGTTAGAAAAAATGGAGAGTGGGGGGAAAACGGGGAAGAACGGGCCAAGAATGGGGGGGAGAGGGAAGATTGAGGAAGAGCGATGGGAGGGGGGAGAAAAACAGGGAAAGGAAGAACGGGGGGGGGGGAAGAACGGGAGTGTGTGTGAAGAATGGGTGTGTGTGGTAAGAACGGGGGGAACAACGGGAGCGAAGAAAGGGGGGGAAGAACGGGTGTGTGTCGGAAGAATAGGGGGGAAGAACGGGGGGGGGGGAGAAGACCGGGGGGAGAAGACCGGGGGGAAGAACAGGAGAGGAAGAACGGGGGGAAGAACAGGGGCAAAGAACGGGGGGGGGGAAGAACGGGAGGGGAAGAACGGGGGGAGTACGGGGGGTTGAAGGACGGGGAGAAGAACGGGGGGAGAGAAAGAATAGGAGTGGAAAGAACAGAGGGGAGAAGAAAAGGGAAAAGAACAGGGTGTGAAGAATGGGGGAGAAAGAACGGGGGGGAAGAACCGGGTGGGAAGAAGGGGGAAATTGGGGGGGGGGGAATAAGGAACGGAGGGGAGAAGAAAGGGGAATAACGGGGGAAAGGAGGAAGATGGCAGTTTTCGCCTCCGTGGCATTGCCGGATGTGATCCTGATGCCATCGCGCTTGCGCAATGCACTTTGACCGTACCATTAGTAGTATTACTAGTAAACTTGCGGGTACAACCATGTGTAATAATCTCTTTTGGGATGAGTGTTGGCTCTGAAAAGAGCCGTTGGTGGTCGTCGTTTCGAACAGTGTACTCTGCTCGAAATGTCGAGACCACCAACGGCTCTTTTCAAAGCCAACACTCCTCCCAAAGAGATTACTACACATGGTTGTACCCGCAAGTTTACTAGTATAGTTTTACTATCATCCACACCATGGCCTTCAACCATCACTTACTTAGTATATAAATAGGACCTAGTTTGGTGTTAAAATGACAGCTCTATACTTTGTTTGGTATAATTTATTGTTCAATAAACTAAAAATATAATGATTATAAAAGAGTTATAATAAGTCAGCTATGTGGCATTTCATAATTAAACCCAGGAGGCTGTGATCGCGAAGTATTATATTAAATTTTAATGTCATTATATTAAATGATTACACTACAGGCAGCCTACGACAAACGTTGCATTGAACTTAGCCTAAATAAACAATGCATCTGAGGGCATACTTTTAAACTTTCCAGTAATTTTCTATAGACACATTTTAGTACTTAAATCGTTAGTAAACTTGGCATACCTGTATCTCGTGAGCGGCTGAAAAATACCGTCTTCTCTCTAGCACTAGCAGGCACGCACTGGAAAGGACGCAACTATCTTTGAGTATACAAATACAGCAATAAGCATTTCGTAACTGCTGATGACAACAATAGCAAACACGTCTCCACATGTCCAAAGTACTGTAACTAGAGAGGGCGCTGGTACATTTCCAGGCGATTCGGTAAAGTCCCGGACGAATGTGTTACGTCACACTCCGTCTGTTTTTCTCATAAGACCGAGGACGGCTTTCAAAAAGTGAGATATTTCACTGGCCGTCATAAATATGCTCAGTTTCCAATTTTAACGTTAGTTCAAATAGAGGACGTCCTCGTTTTGAATCGCGTGCTCGGTTGGCGAGTATGAATTTACATGGAAGACCTCACTTGACGTAATTTACACGTGCACACACCCGTACACGCAGTCACCGTACGATTCAATACAATGAGCTGTAATGATGCAGTCGTAGCTAGCTAGGATGTCCCCTTTTTAAAAGGCCTGACACAATGACTCTCCAATGCATGCCCCCTCTATCCAAATCATAACTAATATAAAATTCTCCTAAAAACATTAACTACCATCCTCATACTAAATACAATTGTGAAAAGTGTACTTTGTCCGGCCGTATTTTTTCCAATGTGTTATATCTTATTAATTGTGTAAAAATAGTGGCATGTGGTTATAATACTTAAAGTTTTAGTTTATAGGGTTGGGCGATCATACAACAATTAACCCTAGGGGACCACAAGTAAAGTGACCACACCCGATACCTTCGAATGAATATGAGTTGATAAATAGTGGTGTTAAATCTTCTAGAATTCTTACGTTAACGTGCTACGCGTGTTTACCTCCCGTTGTAACTGTTAGCATTGTTTTATTTGACGATCGACCACTAAAGTAATAAGTAAAGATAGAATCATAACTTCATTTCTAATTATAGGGGTCGACCGTGCATGTTTTCAGCAAATTGCGAAAACTTAACGCCATAACCCCAATTTAAAATTAGATATCTCCAATTGCATATGTATACCTCTTAATTTGGCAAACCTTCATCGTGAAAGCGCATCATTGATAAATTTAGAAGAAAACAAATTTAAATGTCGACCGTCGACGGTCGAACGCATGGCGGGAAAACATGATGCCGGCCGGGTGCCGGAATGTTTGGCAATCTTCCAACTTGGCACCCTGCCAAATTGAACATGGCCGGCTGCAGCAGGTGAGAGAAAAAAGAGTGTACTGGTAGTGTTAAATGAAAAGAAAAAAACAAAACAAAATAATGGCATCTTTAGTATGGGTGTTATTCAGGTGAAAGTTGAAATCGGGTATATAAAAGTCACTGTTAGACTACGTATGGTGTCCATTTGCAGGAGTGGCACCATCATGGACGGTGCACATTTACAGTTATCGGGGTCGCCGAGTCCGACAAGTGTACTTGATAACTTATAGTAGGGCTGACGAGAAAGTAGTTCGAGATCGCGCGGCCTTTGCCGACATAGTCCTGGATGCGTTCGCAACTTTAGATCATCCTGCAGTGACGGTGATGTGCTGGTGCTGTTGTAAGGAGAGGCACTTGAATGGTGAGTTCCATTACCACATGGCCATAAAACTGGAAGTCGCCAGGCGCTGGACGCAAGTGCGAAATTTAATAGCTACTAAGCACGGTGTAAACTTTTCAGCCAATCAAGATAACTATTTCACTGCATGGCAGTACGTCACGAAAGAAGACGAACATGCTATTATGTCTGATGAGGGCCATCCCGATTTATTAAATGCACCCCCTCCGCGTACAGCTAGTGCTTCAAGTATACGTCACAGCCTCGTAGAACGCCCCGCCAAGAGAAAGAAAAGGTCCCACCTGTCGGCCTTTGAGTTAATGGCGTTCGCCAAGAACCAAAAAACATTCGGTCAAACGGATTTAGCAGAATTCATAATGAACAGAGGCGAGAGAGTCGTCAACCAAGTCATAAAGGTATTTAAAGAAAACTAGTAAATAACAAAATGATTGCATAATTGTACAGCTTATAACTTTAACAAATGAGCTATTCCACCATGTAAACACTCTACCCCCCCCCCCCCCACCGCCAAATTGTCTTTCTGTCCTTTTTTTATATTCATCATCATCCGGTGTATTGTTTCCTTTTGTTTTTGGGGGGGTCACGGAGGGAGGGTGTTTGACCCTCACCCCCTCCCCTTCCCCACCCACCCTGTCGTTACGCCAGATTTCTGAACACGCAGGCAACTGTTTTTTTAAAAATTTAATTCTAAATAATTGCCATTGAGTATACAGGAAATAATGACAAACGCACATGGTGGAGAATTTGATGGTCATAAGGTTCATGTATAGGAGTAATCACTTGGTGACTATCAGTTGTCTGATGATCGCATAACGCGTGAAACTCGGAGTTACAACTACCAGCGTTCCACTAGTTTTACTACAAGTATAAATATATATGTATATATGTATATATGTATATATGTATATATGTATATATGTGTATATGTGTATATGTGTATATAGATAGATATAGATATATAAATATAACTTTGTTTTAAAGAATTATTCATTACAAAATTAAACGTTTTTGGAGGATTAACACCTTTTCAGTATCTTTTTTATGATGAATAGGTCTAAATAATAGAATGTCAAAGTAAGGAAGGTCCAAATACAACCTATGCTAGTAAAAGGACTAGAATTTCACACTGTTCACAATATGTGACCTGTCACCACAAAATGAGCGTAAAGTCGGAAATTTAAACAATTGAGTTATTGGTATTTCTGGATTCAGTAGAACAAGAGTATTCTAATGATACATAACACCTGGGGTTGCAGCGATTTCCACCAGAGGGGGATTTGCGGCTTTGTTTCCGTCTTTGTTTCAAGTTGTTTGTCAGAACACGATAAATGCTACCAATGAAATTGGCCTGAAATTGAGGTTTTTAATTGTCTGATGGAACTGAAAATTTGGAATTCGATATAAGGAGATTTACAAATTGCAAATATAACAAAAACAAATTAGACCTCCCCTCTGATTTTTCACTTTTCCCACTGTAGGCTACTGTGAAATGGTTTAATGCGACTTTACGCTCATTTCGTTGTAACAGGTCACATATATGTGACCTGCTCCACAAAAATGGGTATTATGGGACAAAATTAAATGGATCCGCCCTTACTTAAAGAGGGAATATACAAAAAGGAAAAGTGGTATATAATGATCTTACTGTCAACATTATACAAAACAAACTCCTATATAAACACAACTCAATATCCATCTTGTCTGCTTGCTATTACAAAAAAGTTTATTACTAAATATATAGTAGAAAATATTATGTTCACCAAAATATAAAAATGCACTGGAAACACTTTCTGAGTACAATGTTTTCACTCTCACATCAAATAATATCTCCTGTGTATTTAATTCTGGGTACTCAATTACAAATTATAAAAGGGTTGGGAAGTCAAAAATATCAAATAGTTGAATTTAAATGTAAAATTTATTTAGTGTGAAGCTGATGATGGTATTAATCTCGCCTAGAAATAATTTTGTCTGAGGTGCTGTCATTTTAAACACTTTCCCTTTGAAATTCCATGTTATATTTAATACAAACAAAATATGAATGCATTTTCACTATTTTATTATGAACGAAACAAAGCAATGAGCTAAGGTTGGGTATTTAATGTATATATTGATTCAAACCGAGTAAACAATTTATAATCAGTTTTGCCAATATTACCAATGTTTTACCTTCTCGTTAACTACTTGAAATTTCAAAATAAATTGGAAGTTTACAGCCCCTTTTTACAAAAATGTCACACTCTTAGGATAAAATGTTTTCCTTCTAAACTGACTAAACAGATCACTATGCATGTTCAAAATAACGGTTTTCAGATAAACTGCTTCGCAGAAGTAGAAAAAACGGGTCAAATTTACTATTAAAAAGTGATGTTTATGGAGACCCCACCAATGATAATACACACACAATAATAAGGATATATTTTCTACGATTAATACGATTTGAGTACTTAAAGATGCATGTTGCCTGCTTATGGCTGATTTTACTTTGAGAAATTGATTTTAACTTTAATTGCTTTTTTCTAGGTTAACCAAAGTGATGTACTTTCAAATGAGATATATCGAATGCAAATAATTTTATCAATGCATAATGTCATTGTAATTCAGCCTGATGGTATTTTTCCTTTTCAAAAACAACACGTTTTTAAAATTTTGTTTGCAGAATTTAATTAATTCATTAGCCAGCATGACATAATATTATTCTTAAAAAGCCCATTTACATTATCGGTTATCTCAAAGGAAATAAATGATCAGAGTTTTACATAAAACTTTGTGTTTGTAAAAGGTATCATACATCCCACAAAATAATTGATATCCAGCATGATTTCAAAGGAGAATAATAATTGTTGTTTGGGGCGACAGAGTTTTAATAATACTTTTATTGATCCTGGCCATTACAGATTGGCTTTTATTTGTTATCTTCCTTTCCTTCCTTCGATCTCTCTCCAACACTAACTACTGTACTTCTACTACTAGGCTTATAAACATCTTTCTGTCACCATTCGTTATGTTTACCTTGCTGTTTAAAAAATGTGTTTGTTAAGTTTTTCTCTGTATAAAAATA
>CM055829.1:432918-456618 GCA_029582265.1 Zoroaster sp. YZ-2022
CTGCCGACTGCTGCATCATCTTAGTTTACACACAGGTTAGGCTAAGCCTTGCGTAACTCCAACTTTCTTCATGTTTCTGTTTGATCCATTTTGAAATATTTCAATACAGCCTAGGGGTTTATTGATTCATATTTTGTTGTAAATTTTATGAATAGGCCTACTGGAGTTAATGAATAGGCGTTGATAATGAGGCCAAGGCCATTGTATTTTAATATGCATATAACAGTTATACAGAGTCTTTTGATAGGAGGACTAGAAATATGTCCAAACAAGTATGGATAATATTCAAGTTAATGAAATCTCATTAAGTGCACTTTACTAGTGATTGAATCATGCTAGTTTTAGCTCATTTTTAAGTTTTTGCAAAATCTGATACCAACATGTTTGTCACTAATGAAAGTAAATGTCGATCGATTTGTTCACAACAAGTCCCTAGATCACTAAAGCAGACCTTAAAAACAGGTAATCAATTATCTTAAGGGTAAAATCTAGGAGTAAAGAAGACTGTGATAACATTCATAATATCATATCATTTCTAATATTCCTTTCCTCCTTTACAGGCAAGAAGCAGCTCAACATGACGACACAGAACTAATATCAAAGGTAATAAAATGAGTTTAAGTAGAGTTAATACATTCATTGAAAGCTTTATTAATGTTACTTATTACTTATTAATGAAAGTAATTTGTTTAATGCAGGTATGTTCATTTCATTTGCTTTTAATTTTAGTTTTGTAAGATTATCGTCAGCGGGTGATAACAAAGTAGATTGTGGCATTACATGGGCGATCTTTAGGATTTTCAAAAGGGGGGTCCAACCAGTGCGTGGCTGTGATTTTTTCCAGGTATGGGCAAGTGTGCTCTCAAAATTTCCGAATTTAGGGGATAGATCAAATGCCCCCCCTAAAACTCCTCTGGAACACCACTTATGGTAAGAAGATTTTCCTCCCTCAACCTTATTATCTTTATTTCGTAACTTTTTTTTTAATGAAAAAAAAAATGGCTGGCAGGACGGATCTAGGAATTTTTACAGGGGAAAGAATCAGGGCCTTATGTCCGATTGTTGTGGACATACAGGTAATGCAGCACATTCATAAGCGGATCCTGATTTTTTAATGGGGTCCAAACCAGGGACACATATATTTTGTACAGATGGATATGAATTTTCCAAAATGTGAGTTCCCTTCCCCAAAAACAAACCTGGGTGCCCAGCCATTGGTCTAGCTCTAGCCCCCAAAAATATTGGCTCAGCATCGCGCCTGCTACCGACAAAACCCAACCCTTGATATGTTCCCTTGCCTGCACGAAGCTTGAACCCTTTAAATATGCGATCATTAATGAGTATCTTGCGGTTATGTGGCAAGGGAATACTATCCAGTGGGTTGGGGTATTCCGAGGACTGAGGAGCTTTAGTCCAGCTCTCAAGCCTAAAATGGGTGCTCTCAATTCAATCCAACTTCATCTAATTCACCTATAGGTATTCTGGCCGGGTAACATCCGGTGATTACTCTCACCGCAGCAGAGGGGCTGTTTGTATGAAATCACACTCATGCAGTGCCCCTCAGGAAAGGATTTTCATGGGTTCTACATGGGGCTGTGCCAGGTATCGAGGTATCCGATTCTAACCGAAAGTATCATTACCGATTCCATTTTGGTTTCGGGTGCCGTCAAAACTTTTTAAAATTGGGGACTTACTTACCATTTCAGTGGTATGAACAGAAATCTTTTTATTGAACAATGTAATTTTTACACTTTAAGGAACAATTTTATTCAAGAGATTAACACTCTGATAACGCTTTTGTAGTTTTCGGACATTTTCCATACACTTTTGTTCAACTGTTTGTGATACATTAAAACACTTTTCGTGAGAATGTCCTATTACATTGTATCGACAACCCCATAGAGTGGGTTTTATACAGAAAAAAGTTAAACAAGTTAATCACTTCACCCAAGGTTTGTTTATGCCACAGAGAATGCAGCGTGAGGGTGGGTTTTGTATCTGTGTGTAGTGTAAGGGGTTACAGAGTCATCGTCGTTAACATTTAATTTAAAGAACATAAAATAGTTATAGCCCAATTAGAACGTTGCTAGACTATTACACCATGTATACAGAAACAATTTGATTATTCATGAAGCGATCGACTACCGTATGAATTAAGCGTGCATTGCTGCATGCTACGCGATATGCATAAATTGCCACTCACTTAAAACGACACCAATTGTAATCCAGACTACCAGATTATAATCTGTGCTTGTTAATAGCAAGATGAAATTGATCTTTTGAGGCGTTATCTGCACTGACACAAATTTGAAGAATACATGTTGCGATGAATACATAGGGAAGAAAACAGTGAATCCATGCCCAGCGTGTTATTTTGTTCGCGGTACATTAAGACAGTAAACTACCCATAATTTATATTCAATAACACCCTATCCAAATTAAACACCCTACTAATTATTTATCAATCCTATTTTCCTTTGAGAAAGAACCTGCTGTAGGTTCGAAACGAATAACGACCAGTTTGCATTTATACTACAGGTCCTTTAGGTTGGTAAGCAGTTTGCAACAGTTAAGTCTCTATTTATCCAACTTTTGTTTAATATTTAGATGTAATTTGAGATGCCATTTGAGATGTATAGTTCCTATTTAAAAAATAAACCATATTAAGAATGTGTTTGCAGATAACTCAAAATATCAGGATTTATGGTTTCTTGTCATACACCAGTGTACATTCGGTGGAATATTCTATTAAAAACCAGACATCCTCAAAGTTACCCCCTGACATCATTAATCATCCCTTCAGTTGCAGTTTGAAAGCTAAGTATGCTTTTTGAAAGTCATCTGAGCGCAACGGCTCATTTCAATACATTTCATATGACTAAAATACTTTTTCTTTCACCAAAATAATTCAATGTGTAGGTCAAGGTTGTTTGTGTTAGTGCCTTTCCAAACATCAGTGTGAGGCTATACATCACGTGTCATGTACAATGTACATATAGCTTCAGACTTCATTTCGATCCAAACTTGAAAAAGATCGACGGATGAAAGCGCACCAAATTTGCTGCCCATTACAACGCGCTGGGAAGACATAAACAAAAGTATTACTCCAATAATATGACTCCCAAAGTTGATCTCAAAAGTGCTTATCGGTATATATATATACCTGTCATCCTGATGACTTATTTAAATGGCACTAAACTTCCATTTGGAAATACACGTGCGCCATGCATTTTTCATAGAATTACTCCGTCTGCATGTCTCTCGTATGATGCAACATCTTATGGGGTCGTTGCTTACCTGGATGATTTTCTCATCAAAATTGAAATACACGGAGGCTTGTAAATGGCATTTTAATTACTTGTTTTACTTTATGGTTAGTATTTCATATAAATTGCTCAAAGATGGACAGCCCTTCCCAAACAATCACTTGTCTTGGTATCTTAATTCATACCAATGCTCGAACTCATAAAATACCTCAGGAAAACTAGATTGTTCATTGAACTACTTCAGGAGTGTTCGCAGCCATTTACTCTGCATATTATATTAAAAATCCCAGACATATTCAAAGTTATTCATCCGTCCAGTTGCAGTTTGAAAGCTATCGCTATGCGTTTTGCAAATCATGTGAGCGCAACCCTCATTTGTGACTCATTTCAATACGTTTCATATGACTAAAATACAACAAAGGATCTGCACTTTTTTCTTTCACGCCTACATGTTGTTGCTTTTTGTACACCAAAGGAGGCATGTTTTCAACAAGAATGAAAACGGGTATCCGGGTATCCGAACTTTCCTGATTTCGGGTATCCGGTTCCAAAAATATCCGAAAACGCACACCGCTAGTTCTACATTGTCATGGATGGAACGTCTGGCGATGAGAGTTTTCATTTTCATAGTGGCTTTAAGACGATGGTTTATAAGAGAAGGGAAAGTTGTTTGAAAACATCCTTCTTTGGGTTTTGTCGACAAATGTTTGACAGACCTTATCAAGATTGATGGTCATGTCATGATTAAGATTGAGAAGAGTTAACCCAGCGAGACGATCCTGACCCATTCTGTTGCGAAGGTAGGTCTTCACTCTTCGAAGGCAGGAAAAAGAACGTTCTGCTTCACAGCTCCCAACAGGCAGAATGCAACCAATTCGAAGGAGAGTGCTAATGTTTGGAAATACATCCTCATCAGCATGCAGGAGACATTCAAGGAGGCTTGATGGAGGTTGCTTCTCCCTTTCCCATAAGCGTTTCCACTCCTTCACCTCTGCTCTCAATGATGATGGTTGTGGCAGATCTGCTTCCCAAAACATCAGCTTTTCCAAAACATTATTCAAATTGGAACTTGCAAAAGCAGATGGGAGAAGATCCAAAATGGCTGCACCCTGTCTGCTCTGTGGACTGAATCTGCTCCTGAACTCTGCAGAAAGATGATCTAGGAATGGTATGGCACAGTTCCTCAGGAAGTACTCTTTTGGACAACTGCTGGGGGCATTAGGTCTATGGGACTGGTTTCCTGTCCTTGGGGCTCTCGGGGCCAACAGAGTCGACATGTAGGGTTACTTGCAAAAAAGCTAACGTGACTTAAGATTTCATAAAATATTTAGTTCTCAATGATAGGCCACAAAAGTTCATTTTCTGGGGGTCTTTCAGATGGACGTCAGGCCTTCATTTTTAAGGAGCGCGATCGCGCTCGCGCTCCTTAGCGCTCCTAATATTTTCCAAGGAGAGCAAAACACAGCGCTCCTTAAAAATTTCGTGAGTGTACTTACATTATTTTGTTAAAACCGTAATCAGTGCGGTCAAAATAAGCCACTTGATTCTGAGCGCGCATCGGCAGACTCGGCACTAAAACCGTCCTTGGCAAAAATGTACACGTACGTACATTGTACATGGACATGTATTGATAACGACATCGAGAACGTTACTCGTATAGACTGTGCTAGATAGCGGACACACACATGTGGCGTACAGAAAACATCACGCATGCCGATCGTGCATGGTGTTCTGTACGAAAATGCCCTGCCTGATTTAATATTTGAGCATTTTTTTAAAGCAAGTAGCACTACTGTAGCAGAAACTTGACAGAAAACAAAATGTCAAGCGTTCAAATTTCCACATTTCTCAGGTGGAATTTGAGCAGTTTTGGGTATGAAACTAAGACAATCAACGAGCGAGTTATGGTGACAAAAATTTGGTGTAAAGTTTGCAGGCCTTACATTGATAAAATTAAAGCCGATAAGCGGATTCGCGGGAAGGCTCAAAAAGATATAGAGGCATATGTTACCGGCTCTTCATATGTTACGAAGCACACAGCCACACGGCATCTGGCATCAAAGGTAAGTAATGGCCTAGTACTAGTAGTAGTAGTCGAAATAGTTTACAGATATTTTTGTTCAAGTTTACAAAAAGAATTTTAAAAACTAATCTTGGCCGGCAATAGGCTACTTCTATTAATATTATATTAACGTTATATTTATAAAAACAGTGGATCATCCCCGCAGGCGAGTTTATAAATCTTACCGCGGCTGTCCCAATGCGCCACACATATTTAATTTTTACATATCGGCGCAGGGGAAAGTCAGATATGCAAAAAAAAACAAAAACAAAAACCAGAAATAAAAATACAAAAATGCAAAATCGCGGCCACAATGTTTTGTTTTTCTGTCATTTTTAGCTCTAGTCCATTACACCACATGTTGTCTAAAGTGAGACTTGTAACCTTTTATTATGACCTGCCTTTCTAAATTCATTCCAGAAGATGTTTTCATTGCTACATAAAGTTAAGACAAACTAATTATAATGGGAATGAGTTCAGTTAGACAGTTGAGTCGGTGATTATGTGTCCATTTTCTAATCCGTATGTGTAAATAAACCAGTGTTGCATTTACAATGTATAACTGTACATTCAACTTGTTTTTTGTTTTTTTAGTGACAGCAAATCGCTCTCCTTAAATCACTTTGGTGATTTAAGGAGAGCGATCTGTAGCTCCTCTCGTATTTATTCAAATGAAGGCCTGGACGTACAACTGCCTAATAACAAATTTCCAAAATCCGAGATCGTAAAAATTATTAACATTCAATAGGCCTACTGTATAGCCTACCTTGATCTTTTAGGAGTGGGAAAACTTCTCTGTCCTGTCTGTGCCTAGCTCTCGAGGCCTCGTGCATGCTAGGAGTTGATGTCTCATGTACATGTACATGGCCATGCACAGTAATATATGTACGCAAACCTGATTGGCCAATAGTAAAATAAAAGTCCGCCAACCAATAGCAACTTAGCTTCCAAAAGTTATCGGGGACGATTGCCATTGCTTTGGTCTACGACACGACCGGAAGAGCGTTTACATGCGTTGGTCGTACTCTGCGCCCGTACACACTACGCACAAGTTCGATTGTCCCAGTTATTACAATGTATTACATGTATTGAGGTTTGCGCACTTTGCGGTAAGCTTTTGTACTAGAACGAAACTTTCCCAAAGTCCACAGAGACGCTGTTAGAATTTTGTTTAATGTTTTTAACTTCTTGTGCATGTGCGTGCGTGAGTACTTTATCCGTTGTATTTTCGTAGAGCTTTAGATTTTTTCGGAGGCCTCCTTAGGTCATGCCTCCCCAAAAACACATCGGAAAACACCCATAACAAAATCCCCCCACGAATAAAAATAAAAATAAAAATATTTTTTTTAAATTAAAAAAATAAATAAAAAAACGCCAAAAAAGGGGGGTCTGGACCCCCCCCTGGATCCGCCTATGCATTATTTTATCTGTTTTTTAAATGCTTAATTTAAGTTATTATCTTTCATATATTTACAGTGCCAGATGGACTGAATGATATTCACATGCAGGTGTCTGATTCAGAGAGTAAGTTGATCTTCATAACAACGGCGCACCCAGGATTTTGCCTTTGGGGTGGGGGGGGCTCCACCCAGGATTTTGTCTTGTGGGGGCTCAAAGAAAATGTTACTCTCACAAATCAACTAGGCCTAGTATGTATATGTACGTATATATGTAAAAAAAAAATGCGGGGACCCTCTTGGGGGGCGGGGGCTCAAGCCCCCCGAGCCCCCCCTTGGGTGCCCCGGTGTTTTATAATTTTACAGTTCAGCAATGCCTCAGGTATAGATAAACATTTAGTTGAAGATGTAGTTTCTACTGAGAATAATGGAAAATCTGAAACGCTTAATGTTATTCTCAATTGTATATATACAGTGCCAAACAATGATGAACTCAAGAATGATGTCCCCAAGAAAAGTTTGTCTGATCCAAAGGGTAAGTTGTTTTTCATAAGTTGTTTTACTACAGCAGACATTGCTCAATCATTCAGCAGTTCCTGCAGTATTAATGTACATTTTGTAATAGATGAATATTTAGATAAAGATGCAGTTCCTGACTTATACAACATTCTAAAATGATTGATTAAAATTATTCTCTATTATATAATACAGAGCTAAACAGTGACGGACTAAATGATGTTACGCATAAAAACGTTGTCTGATCCAAAGGGTAAGTTATGTTTGATAAATGTAAGTAATTTTACTGCTGCAGACATTGCTCGTTCATTCAGCAGTAGCTGCAGTAGTAATGTACAATTTGTGATAAATGAAGATTTAGATAAAGATGTAGTTTCTTGCTTATAATAAATTATAAAGTGCTTTATATTAAATTACTCTCTATCATTTTACAGAGCCAAACAATGATGGACTGAATGATGTTCACATGGAAAGTTTGTCTGATTCAGAGGGTATGTTGCTTTTCATAATTGGTTCTACAGACCTATTTCCTGAAGTGCTTGAAACATTTTCAACAAAGCACAATTTGGAGCTAGATTGTAGAAATTCTCCCATTTATTTCAACTGCAATAATATAGCAGCTATAACATCTGAGTGCCGTATGCAATTTGTTTGCAAATTCATATACCTTTTTTGTCAGAAAGTGAGCAACATTTTTATGTTATCATTTTACAGATTATTTTCAACAGGACATTGTGGTAATGTGCAGCTCTTCAACTGAAAATGCATTTAGTGAGATATTAGACTGCATTAGCGACTCTGATTTGAGTAAGTTATATATCCATAATTTCCTGAATATATTTAGTTGAGAAGTTTAAGTGAATGTTTCAAATACAAAATTTGTTAGATATAGGGCTTTATAGGCTATTTACCAATAATTCATTCATTCACAGATAATCCCAAAAGCAATCTGAACAAAGACGACAGCCTGCAGTTGTCTGATATAGACATACTTCTGGGACAAGTGGCACCAGAAGAGGATAACCAAAACGGTAATGCACTTCTCTTTTTATTTACAGTTATGCATTATTTGTGTACAAAGCTATGGAGTACGATACTTCTGTTCTGCCTTGAATGACATCACAATATGGCTCAGGAATGTGGACATTTTCATTAGCAAAAAGACCAAAATGTTTAAATTTCTCCCTTGTATTACTATACAGTAACACGTAAAGTAAGCTGTCCTACATGTATTCAAATCATAACAATTCTATTGCATGGCTCCTTTAAGTGTAATTAAGGTTGTGCTCAATATTAAATGCTAAATAAAATCTTCTATCACAAAATGCACATCACTACGGCAGGTATTGCTGAAGAACCTGATGCAGTTCAACAAGAAGTTGTAGATCAACCTCCACCCAACAAAGATGGCAGCCTGCTATTGTCTGATATAGACCTACTTCTTGGACAAGTAGCACCAGAAGAGGATAGCCAAAAAGGTAATGTAATCATCTTTTATTTATAGGTATACACTTTTTTTTATTTAATGTTACAGCTATTTCTTTAGTGTAATTAAATAATACTCAAGACAAAATACAAAATAAAATCTTCATCTATCACAAAATGCAGGTATTGCTGAACAACCTGAGCAAGTTCCACTAGATGCTGTGGATCAGCCTCCACCCAATCCAGAGGCTCTGCAAGAGAGAGGGTTAAATAAATCTAAAGGTGAGGTTGAATAATCCTTTTGCTGTGGATGTTATGCAATTTTAAGGAGAGGACTTTATATTCATATTTCACACATAGCAGTTACTGTGGACACATAAAGATGTCAAGCTGAATGCCCTGTGTAAAATTCTCCTTCCACGCAAACACAAATTATTTAGTAATTCTTGACCATTAGTGATATAAATGAATCAATCTGAATTACTAGCAATTTGTTTTACTTTTTCAGAAAACATTTATTTCTTTGTATATATTTAAACAGATAAAAAACGGTGCAGATCAGTTGAACAAAAGAAAACCAGAGACCAGGAGAACACCATATACTTCGTCCATGTACACAGAAATGCAGGAGAAAGTGTTCAGAGAAGTTTTCTGAGGAACAGAGACAAGAAATTTTCAAGAACTTTTTGGGACATGAGCTACGACCACAGACGTGACTGGCTCGTGCACAACGTGGATGAAGAAAAGAAAGAGGTCCTTCACAACACCAAACCGGTCGGCGCAGAGAATGTACTCTAAAGTGGCGGTTCGGATCAACACAGTGTGCAAATGTTTTTCTTGCAGCGATCGGGTATCATGGCGACCAGGTTGTTAGTCTGCTCTGAAAAATGTCAGGAAGGATGGGGGTGTTGTGAGTCGGTGCGCATGGCGACAGGCGTGGTCAACATGTACCACAGAACAAATTTGATGAGGGTACCCGCAAACATGTAATAGATCATATTGAATCCTTTGACTGCAGGTCTCATTACAGGCAGGACCATGCTCCCAACAGAGGGTACCTTCATCCGACCTATCAATATGTTCAATGCATCAGGTCTTCAATGAAAGTCAACAGGCATCTGGCCAAGACCAATGTTCCTTCCAATACTACTACAAGGTATTCAGCTCTATGAATATTTCATTCTCGTCTCCTGAAAATGACCTGTGTATGCATACCATCCACGAACAAGCACATCCACCACTACAAGCATCGGCGGATGGCCTCCCCCATAACTGCAGTACCTGTAACTGCCACACTTGTTCTGGATATGTTGAACACAAAACCAGAGCTGCCCTAGCAAGGGCAGCTCTCAATGCAGACACAGAGCGGATGAAGAATGATGACCAAGTCCTTGTAACAACTGTAGACATGCAAAAGACAATTTGCATGCCAAAATTACCCACCAAGGACTATTGCTTCAGCGAAAACTTGTGCTTTTCAGCAGACTTAACTTCACCTGGCAAAGATGCACCAGCGGTGGCTGTTCTGTGGCACGAGGCGGGAGGAAAGCTCTACAATGTTGCAAGTGCATATTTGACTTTTCTTCAGTTCAACAGAGATATCCAGGAGGTAATCCTCTTTGCTGATAACTGCAGTGCCCAAAACAAAAACTGGCGCTGTTTTCAGCATTTCCTCGATGGTTAACAATCCTTCCATTGGCATCACCTGTATATCTCTGAAGTACTTAGAACCTGGCCATACATTCATGGCGGCAGATAGTACACGGGTCCATCACCACCAAGTTGAAAAGCAAGAGCGAAGTTTATGATTTCCAAGACTATATCGAGCTCATAGAAAAGTGTGCAACTATCGATCACAAACAGATGTTCTTATTTGAACACCAGGCCAAGAAGACATCAGTACTTCTCAAGGATATCAAGGTCGTGCAGTTTAGGCGTGGCTCCATACAAATGTTCTACAAGACATCTCATAATCAGGAAGACTTCTTGGAGCTAGGATTCCTAAAGAAGGTTTCTGCACGCGAATTGACAGTGAAAATGGAGAATGGTGAAGACCGCAGCATCAGTTCCAGTGATGGAGAGACCTAGGGGCATATCTGCTTTGAAGAAAACTGACTTGATGACACTTGCCAGCATGATCCCACGCTACAAGGCAGCTTTCTTTGAACAACTACTGGTAAATGACAAATCAGAGGACTTGGAAACTGTTGAAGACTATTAACAGACTTACAATTTCGTGCAGTGGCGTCCAGCGAATTTCAGTGTTATTACTTCCTGAATACAATCGCAGGCTATGGCAGACCTCGGTGAAAAAGTAGGAGAAAAGTAGGAATACTTGAATGCTTGCGATTGCTACTTTGACTTTTGGCAAAAGAACCTTGTTACTTGCAATGGAGCCTTCTCTACCAAAACAGTGGAATATGTTTGACACAATCTTTATTTAGTGCTTTAAAAAAAGAAAATAATTATTTTCAATTTGTTTTATCTAGAAATTAAGTATTCTTAAATTTAAGCTTTAAAATTGAAGTTTGCCAGAAGCCGTTTAAATGTACACGCCTCATAGAAGTGAGTCACACTAACCAAGCTTGTATGGAATGCACTCTTCATATTCATTTCAAATCAATTCGCACATTTTAAGTGTCATTAGCCTTCTTGAGACACAATGGAAGGGCGAGATTTGGTTTGATTAAATTTAATATACAAAAAGGTTTGACCCGAACCAAATAGCTCCCTCAAACTGTGTCCACCGTATCTCATGAAGGCTGTCTTCACTATATTCCTACCTATTTTCTGGCACAATATCGTTGCTGTAAAGTTGCTGTTCAGTAAACTTGTAATACAACATGCACAATTCAAACCTCACACAGTTTATCTTAAGAAGAATTGTCTTTTTATGGACTAGCCAGTTGTTTGACTTGTAATTAATTGGTCCAACTTTAAGAAATGTGTAAAAATTTTACTTGAAAACTTACGATGAGTTACCATTTCCCCCAGCTGTATGATGTAGTATGAATTTAGCAAAACGGTTGTAGAAGCATATCAACAGAGATGAATATAAGGGTCATGTGAGAATCCTTTGACGTTGAAGTTTTATGTTGTTTGTTACATTGTGATGTTTATTTCAAAAAATTGTACCATCATCATCGACATCCCAGTCATCACCACCGTCACTGTCACCATCATATCATCGCCTACCACCACCACCACCACCAACATCCCCATCAACATCCCCCACATCACCATCGTCACCATCTTTGTTGATTTGTTTTCAAATTGTATTTTTTCTACAAGATGATATGGGTCCGTAACTGACTATTTCCGTTGTTTGTCAGTTTGACAATATAGTTTAATGGAATAGTTGACCTTTGTTTACAGGTAGGCCTATTTTTGGTCATAAAAGGAAATATGTTGAAGAGACGGATATTTTCAGATCCTTGGTAGCAATACAATAGCTACATTGTAAGCTTTCATGCCTCATCAATTGCGGGCAATCAGTTGCAAGTACTGGTTCAATAGAAGTTAGAACCGGATTGTCTCCTATCTTATTTTTGGATAATTGATGTTTTCCAAACAGTTGTAATGTGTCCATTTTGTATGAGTGGGTTCCTTCGTTGTGTTTATGTGATTTGTTCCTCTGATTTGTTCCTCTAATAAAGAGAGCAGATCATTAAGTGTTTCATCTGGTTTTTCAAAAAAAGCCAGATGTGACTGGCTCTGGCAAAACTCTAAACTTGGACCCAATTTTCAAAAGTGACCTCCCAAATTTATTGTGAAACAATGTTACCAACAACGTTTCAGGTTTTCTTTTCCATCAAAATGTAGAAAATGCTCTATATGTGTAACATGGAAATCTCAAACTGACCCCTAGGGTCCTAGGAGTGAGTTAGTTTCTCCCGAATGTTTTGAGCCTTTCTAGATGCAACAAATGGTTGTTTGGAAATATTTCTGAGTATGTTGGTTTTGTTGTATCATTGGCCAATGTTTTGTTTCCTGCTTGTTTCACATCTTTTGTGGTTTACGAACGGATTATAAGTCGTTGTTTTGTTTATCTTTTGGTAATTTGTGAATCAGTTTGGCTAGTTAGCCAGTGACACTTTATGTGTTACGTTGTTTATCTCAATAATAATTTTTGTGAGAAATTTTGACGTATTTCTGTGAAATCTTCCTCATTGTTGGTGTTTCTAGCATATCGCAGAGTTTCTCAGTAGATAAATGCTTTGAACACATGGGGTGGGTGTGATGGGGTTCTGTGTAGAAACTGGTACATGTATGTTTCCGTAGGTTTGGTGTACACTTTTGTGTCTAGTATGCCACCATGTTTGGATATGATCAGCCTGTTGTATTGTACTATTTTATTTTCGAGATCGTATAATGTTATGTCACAAATTTCCGGACTGGCTGTTAAGCTAATTGCACAACCGATTTTATTTCCAAATTGGAAACAATTTCTGTTGAGTATTACTTCCAGAAATTTGCGGATGTATTTGTTGATAAACTATGGATAGTTGGTTTGGTCGATGGCATTGCATACACAGTTTATTGCCTCAGTTTGCGGATATTTGTACATTTAACAACATCAATACTTGTGATATTAAGACACATTTTGTGGAAATATTATTCCTTCGAGTTTCCTCAGTATATCTGCTGTTTTGCGGACATATGCGGACATATGCGGTTACTACAGGGAGAAAATGATCTTAACAAAGGGTGTGCCTGTTGGTGGGGTTTTAATTCTCGGTAGAAAAGTACTGTTGGAATGTGACATGCCTGTGACCTCGGATCGAGATATGCCTGAGTGTGTTTGTCGAGTGTGTTGTTTCGCATTTTGGTTTGGACATTATGAATTAAAAAGGATGGTTTCTTGTAATATCTTGATCGAACTCGGTATTGCTCTGATTCAAGATGTTTGTAATAATCCAACCTGTAGGTAGTCGGAGCAGTTCATAATGCAGTGCCTCTCCTTTATCGTATGATTTGATCACGATTTCAGGTTGTTCCTCAGATATTTGAGGGCTGATAGTTCAGGGTTTTCATGTTCTTTTCCGAGTTCTCAGACGAATGTGAGCAAGTTTATTTTGTGTGGCTTCCAAATAGTTTCAAGTGTTGCACTCTGTGTAGTTTTTGGATTCCAAGTGGATGGTGGTTTGAACAGATGAGTTTTGGAAGGTTTGTTATTCGTCAATTTCACTCAAAAGAGTTGAACGGGTTGGTTTAGCAGGAGTTGGAACAAAGTTTAAACCTTTACCCAGAGCATTTTTTTTTTCAATTTGAGATAGTTTTGCTTTGGAAAGGTTTGTGATGAATTGTTCACTTTGTTCTACTACTACTAGTGTAGTCAGTAGACTATTTGTTCTACTAGTGTAGTCAGTAGACTATTATTTTGTTCTAGTAGTCAGTAGACTATTTGTGTATTCTTTGGTTTTAGTCGAGCGTTCAAGTGAAAATTGTTTCATTTTCTGTTTTGATTGTGAACGTTTTGCTCTTTTCGTAAATTTCCGTTATGCCATAGTTGGTAGATAATTTAGTTATAAATAACATATACTTATATATTTGTATTATATTATTAATAAGATAGTTGGGTTGTCAAGTGGCACTTGTGTAAGTGGTCATGATTTGTGTTCCTTTTTATATATGTATTTATATGTATATTTTCATAACAAAACAACATGCTTAAAGGAACAGTCTTACCTTGGTTATTTGGTTAATCCTTGTTACAAATATAAAATCCACTATACATGTATGCTAATCTGTCAATGGTTTTAATGTAATATTCATTTACAATTATTTTTAACTCATGATCAGTGCTTGATAGCCCTGTTGACTGAAACGATACAAAAGTATCTCTTATATGCCTTAAATGGTGACAAATTTGAATTTTCAATGCCTGCAACACCTTTAATATCATATGAAAGAATTTCATAGTGTTACCAGAGTTAATAAATGTATAAAAATGAAGCTCCATATCAGTTTCGTAATATTTTGACCTTTTCCATGCATACAGTATGCACATAATATGCTAAATATGGCGGCCATTTTAAAATTCAATATGGCCGCCATAGGGGGCATAGGAAAAAATGGCATCAAACAGCTTTGTATTTGTTGACATATTTATAGGAGATCCTGAGAGTTTCAAAGATTGTACCCGAAAATGTATGGACTCACAAGCTCACAGACTAAAATTTTAATAAAAAGATTTAAAATTTTTTCTTGCAAACGTGAACACTTATTGTGATGAAATTTTCACGGGTTAGTTTAAAAATTATTTCTTGAATACCAGAGGGTTGAAGTGAAGGTACATTCCCAAATACCAATGTTGGACCTTCACTTTTATTATGTCGTTGTTAAATCCTTGTCCGAAGGCTATAAATCAGTTGGCTGTGTTATGCAGACCTAGGGCTATCATCCATGTTATTTAGAAGCAGATTGGAGACATTTTTCGAGGTCAAAAAAAAAAAGTGCCTAAATTATTATTTTTTTCAAATGCCTAATACTTGCTGGAGAGACGTAATAGAGTGCAGGGGTCTCAATTTTAGTACTTTGAATCAAATTTTTTGTTTATGCCTAAAACTTGCTGGGTTAACATTTTGTTAACTTCCTCTGCAGAGTCTAAACTTGATTCATTTACCCTTAATTATGTGTGATTCTTATTCAGATGGTGAGAGTTAATCTACAGCCACCATCAGCTACGGACCTACCAGCTTTTAATTCCATTCTACCCCCAGCAGCAATTACTCAAGTCATGCTCATAGCAAACACACAGAAGGTAGGTAATATTGAGAAATGCTTGAGTACAGTGTAGAGTAGCTGTTTTAAAGGAAGGTACAGCATTGGTAAATATCAGGTTATCAAATTAACCTCCTACTATAGCTGAACTTTAGTGGCAAGTAGCTATAGTGATGAAAACTCATTCAACTGACTGTGTTGACTGTGCACACTGGGGCATCTTTGATTGGTTTTCACTGTCATTTTACACCCTGATAAGGGTGATAAGGTTACTATTACCGTTGCTGCTGCATAAATGAGACAGTAATTTTCAGTCAGTATTCATCTTAAACTAGAACACCTATTCCATGCCCTGTTGAAAGTCTGTTCTGGTCGTGACGATACTGTCCTTTTAAGGTATGAATCCAAATCTGTTGAGATAAAAACTCATTTGGAATTTCTTTTGCTTTGATCCACAGGAGAAAGTTCGACTCAAATGCAAGATTCAGTATACAATCAACGATCAAGCGATTACTGATGTTGGCGTAGATAAATTCACTGTTTAACAGTTATCCTATATCGTGTAAAATTTAATATATAGAAATATCACTCCTATAACACGCTGCACATATACTATTATTGTATAATTTGCATTAAAATAGAATAAAATGCTCTGTCAAATATACTAGATTTATACTTCTGACTCAAAGTTGAATTGAATTTTTTTTATTCCTTAAAGTTATGACTTGAAAACATACGAACATTTATGGTTATATGCAGGGTACAGCATTGAAATGTTGGAAAACTTCTTCTCCATAATTATTTGCTTAATTTCTTTGAAACAAGATATACAATAACCAATCAATAATGAGTTTCAGCTCAATGTAGAATCTGCGTCATGTAAAGTGTGAAAAAGCATTCACAACTTTGACAGAATACACTTGGGGCAGAAAAGTTTCAATCTAGCAAATTTATGTAATTTTGCATACATTTTCCTCTGTATGAGAATAATTTGTCAGGTTGATTGTCACCTTTACCAACTTCACATCGAGTTAGCTTTCAGATAATTAAGTGGTTTATCTTCTAACCAGGTAATTACTAGTGTAATATGTAAGTAAGACTTGTAAATGTAAGTAAGACTTGTAACTTTGCATGGTGAAAAAGGATAAGTAAAGGCTGTTTACGGTCAGTATTCTCTGATCGTCTTCAGGAGAATCAGAGCATACTGATCGAAACATTGAGTTGTAACCAGTCGGTTCTTTTCAGAACTATTTACTACTCAAAAGAGAATGTCTACATGGTGTCACCGCAAACACTCTTTACTTATTATTTAAATGATCATGTGGTCTCAATTAGCCAACCAAAATCCCAGTTAACCAGTCAGATTTATTGAGTAGCTTGCATGTGCGTAAAAACCAGGCTGAAGTCAGCACCGAATTTGGTGCTAGCACGAAATTTGGTGCTGGCACCGAATTTCAAATACCGCAAAAGACCGTCAATGTACGTCATTGAGTGTAAACGTACAGTACCATAGTAAAATACACAATGATAATTCGCACAATTTTGACGAGAAGTGTTCCATCGTAAAATATCAAAATTGTAATTTTTTTCTTCATAGATGTGTTCATCACATCTCTAGATATAATCTATTAGCGCCCCCAATTAATCGATCCACTAATTAGCCCAGCCTAATTAATTAAAATTACATACAATTATCCGATAGGGATCTCCATATGTACAATATACAAACGGGATGCCTATATTTGACGAGAAGTGTTCCATCGTAAAATAAATTGTATTTTTTCTGCATAAATGTGTTCATCACATCTCTAGCTATAGTATATTAAGCGGCCCAATTAATCGATCCACTAATTAGCCCAGCCTAATTAAGTAAAATTACAATACAATTATCCGATAGCGATCTCCATATGTACACAATATACAAAGGGCCCCTCTTTGATGAGAAGTGTTCCATCGTAAAATAGCAAAATTGAAATTTTTTCTTCATAGATGTGTTCATCACATCTCTAGCTATAACTCATTAGCGCCCCCCCAATTAATCGATCCACTAATTAGCACAACTAAATTAATTAAAATTACATACAATTATCCGATAGGGATCTCCATATGTACAATATACAAAGGGGATGCCTATATTTGAAGTGAAGTGTTCCATCGTAAAATAGCAAAATTGAATTTTTTTTCTTCATCGATATGTTCATCCCATCTCTAGCTATAATCTAATGGCGCCCCAAATTAATCGATCACTAATTAGCCAAGCCTAATTAATTAAAATAGCCATACAATTATTCAAGTGGGATCTCCCATTATGTACAACGCGTACAAACAGGATGCCTATATCTTTGACGAAGTATGTTCCATCGTAAAATAGCAAAATTGTATATTTTTTTCTTCATAGATGTGTTCATCCATCTCTAGCTACTATATCATTATCTGTTAGCGCCCCAATTAATCGATCCACTATTAGCCAGCCCAATTAATTAAAATTACATACAATTATCCGATAGGGATCTCCATATGTACAATATACAAGGGGATGCCTATTTTGATTTACGAGAGGAAAGTGTTCCATCGTAAAATAGCAAAATTGTAATTTTTTTTTCTTCATAGATGTGTTCATCATCTCTTCAGCTATAATATATTAGCGCCCCAATTAATCGATCCACTAATTAGCACAGCACTAATCAGTGCACCAAAATTACATACAATTATCCGATAGTGATCCTATCCATATGCCATACAATATACAAACGGGATGCCTATCTTTGACGAGAAGTGTTCCATCGTAAAATAGCAAATTGTACTTTTTTTTCTTCATAGATGTGATCTCACTGCCATCTCTGGCTACAATCTATCTGTAGCGCCCCCCATTAATTAATCGATCCACTAATTAGCCCAGCCCACCATTAATTAAAATTACATAAAATTATCTGATAGGGGATCTCCATATGTGTACAATATACAAACAGGATGCCTATCTTTGACGAAGTGTTCCATCGTAAAATAGCAAAATTGTAATTTTTTTTCCAGCATGAATAATGTTCATCCAATCTCTAGCTATAACTGTTAGCGTCCCCAATTAATCGATCACACTAAGGTGGCCCAACCCTAATTGGTAAAAATTACATACAATTATCCGATAGGGATCTCCCGCATATGTACAATATACAATATACAAACGGGATGCCTATCTTTGACGAGAAGTATTCCAATGTAAAAAGATAAAAATAACAATTGTAATTTTTTCTCTCATAGATGTGTTCATCCACATCTCTAGCTATAATAACTATTAGCGCCCCAATTAATTAATCGATCCATAATTAGCCCAGCCTAATTAATTATTAGGTAAATTGTTATTATTAAATTATTCAAGTGGGATCTCCATATGTACAATGTACAAACAGGATGCCTATCTTTGACGAAGAAGTTCCATCGTAAAAATAGCAAAGTGTAAAATTTTTCTTTCAGATATGTCATCATCATTCTAGCTATAATGTATTAGCGCCCCCAATTAATCGATCCACCAATTAGCCCAGCCTAATTAATTAGATAAATTACATATAATTATCCGATAGGGATCTCCTATATACAATATACAACAGCAAACGGGATGCCTATCTTTGACAGAAAGTGTCTCCATCGTAAAATAGCAAAAATTTTATTTTAAGTTTCTTCTTTCCATGATGTGTTCATCACATCTCTAGCTATAATCTATTAGCGCCCCCCAATAATCGAATTAAGTAGCCCCGACCGACGGTAATAAAGAATGCGTACAATTATCCATCGGGATAGGCCGCTCGACCGACGATGATGCCATTTGCTATGCGTTTCATCAATTGACTAAAGTTGACGCTCATTGGGTGTAAGTGAAATTTGATGCCATGCGAAATTAGATGCTAGCACCAAATTCCAATCCGTAAAAGGGCGCAATATCCGTCAACCAACAAACGTAGGTATCATAGTAAATATACACAATGATGATTCGCACAATTTTTGACGAGAAAGTGTTCCATCTAAAATTGCAAAAATTGTATTTTTTTCTGTAGATGTGTTCATCATCATTTCAGCTATAATCAATAGCGCCCCTAATTAATCGATCCACTAATTAGTAGCCCAATGTTAGCTCAAAAATTACATACATTATCCGATAGGGATCTCCATATGTACAATATACAAACAGGATGCCTATTCTTTGACGAGAAGCAAGTGTTCCATCTGTAAAATAGCAAAATTGAAATTTTGTCTTCTATAGATGTGTTCATCACATCTCTGGCTATACATCTATTAGCGCCCCCAATTAATCGATCCACCTAATTAGCCCAGCCTAATTGAAATTACAATTATACAATTATTTAAGTGGGATCTCCATATGTACATATATACAAACGGATGATGCCTATCTTTGACGAGAAGTGTTCCATCGTAAAATAGCAAAATTGTAATTTTTCTTCATAGATGTGTTAGACAAAAAATTAACACATCTCCCCAGCTACCTCAACTCTATTAGGCGCCCCAGTTAAATCAGATCCACTATGAAGAGTCGCTCCATTCAACTAATTAAAAATTCATATACAATTATCCGATAGGGATCTCCATATGTACAATTTTTAAACCCAGGATGCCTATCTTTCACGAAGTATTCCATCCAAATGGTAAAATTGCAACTTTTTTCTCTAATAGATGGTTTCATCCATCTGTGGCTATAATCTATTAAGCGCCAACGCCAATTTAATGACAGCATTATTAAATAATAATAAAAATCATACAATTATCCAATCAGGATAGCCGTCACCGAGATGATGCATTTTGCTATGCGTTTTCCATCAATTGACTAAAAGCGACGTCTCATTGGAATTGTAAGTGAAATTTGATGCCACAATGCGAAATTAGATGCCTTTAAACCAATCACAACCCCCAAAAGGCGCAATATCCATCAATAACTGCAAACGTAGAGTATCATAGTAAAATACACAATTAGATGATTCGCACAATTTTGACGAGAAGTGTCTCCCAAAAAATTATAAAAATTGTATTTTTTCTTCATAGATATGTTTCATCACATCTTCTAGTTATAATCTAATTAGCGCGCCCCAATTAATCGATTCTACTAATTAGCCCAGCCTAAGTAATTAAAAATTACATACAATTATTCAGTGAGGATCTCCATATACCGACAACGTACAAATGGGGATGCATATCTTTGCCCACGAAAGTGTTCCATCGTAAAATAGCTAAATTGTAATTTTTTTCTTCATAGATGTGTTCATCACATCTCTAGCTATAATCTATTAGCGCCCCCAATTAATCGATTCACTAATTTTACGATGGAACACTTCTCGTCAAATATAGGCATCCCCTTTGTATGTTGTACATATGGAGATCCCTATCGGATAATTGTATGTAATTTTAATTAATTAGGCTGTGCTAATTAGTGGATCGGATTAATTGGGGGGCTGGCTAATAGATTATAGCTGAGAGATGTGATGTTCAAACCTCTACGAAGACAAATGCAATACAATTTTGGTAATTTTACATGGAACACTTCGTCAAAATTGTAAAGTGAATCATCATTGTGTATTTTTACTAGATACTTACGTTTGCAGTTATTGACGGATATTGCGCCTTGGCTGTGATTGGAATTTGGTGCTAGGCATTTCAATTTCGCATGGCATCAAATTTCACCGAAAACCCAATGAGCGTCAACTTTAGTCAATTGATTGAAACGCATAGCAAATGCACTCTATCTCGGTGACGGCTATCCTGATTGGATAATTACGCATTTTGTAATAGTCAGCTACTTAATAATTCGATTAATTGGGGGCGCTAATAGATTATAGCTAGAGATGTGATGAACCACATCTGTGAAGTTGAAAAAAATAAAATTTTGCTATTTTAATAGATGGAATTTCTCGTCAAAGATAGGCATCCTGTTTGTATATTGTACATAAGGAGATCCCTATCGGATAATTGTATGTAATCTTAACACTAGGCTACAATTAGTGGATTATCGAATTGTGCGCTAATACATTATAGCTAGAGATGATGAATATCTATGAAGAAAAAATCATAATTTTGCTATTTACGATGGAACACTTTCTCGTCAAAGATAGGCATCCTGTTTGTATATTGTATATATGGAGATCCCTATCGGATAATTGGGTGTAATTTTAATTAATTGGCGGGGTAAATTTGTGTTGATTTTGGGGGGAAAAAGGGGAGATGGTGAACACATCTATGGAAAAAAATTTCAATTTCTAAGATGGTTCCCTCAAAAATACACGGTTTTTTACAAAAGGAGATCCCCCTTTTTAATTTTTTGTAATTTTAATTTAAATTAGGGGGAAATGTGATGATTAAAAGGAGTTTGGGAGAGATTAGAAACATCTTTAAAAAAAATTACAAGCTTTTTGATGGAACCGTCAAAATAATCCGTTTGTATATTGTCAAGGTCCCCATGGAAAAGGGGGGTAATTTTTAAATTTTGGGGTGGGCTTGTGGGTCGTTAATTTGGGGGAATAATTATAGCAGAGATGTGAAACATCTATGGAAAAATTTTAAAATTTTTCTTTTTCGATGACTGTCAAAAATAGGCTCCCGTTTAATTGACTATGGGATCCCTATCGATAATTTTATGTAATTATTTTAATTAGGTGTAATTTGGATCGATTAAATTTTTGGGGCGCTAAATTATACAGAGTGTGAGAACAATTCAGAAGAAAAAAAATTACAATTTTTCTATTTTGATGGAACATTTGTCAAAATAGGATCCGTTTTTAAGTTGAAAAGGAGATCCCATTAAAAATTTTATGTTTTTAATTTTGGTGGGGCCATTTGGGGGCATAATTGGGGGGGCTTTGTTTGCAGATGTGTGCCCCTTTTGGAAAAAAAAATTTTTTATTTTTGATGGGCCCGTCAAAAAAGGGATCTCTTTTTATTTAATTGGATCCCTTTTAAAATTTTGTTTTTAAAAATTGGGGTGGGCTTGTGGGTCGTTTTTGGGGGGGGAAAAAATTTTAGTAGGATGTGATGAAACATCTGGTTCTTTTTTTTTGATGGAAATTCTAAAAGAAGGCATCCCGGACGTTAAGGAATCCCCGAATAAATTTTGCCTTTTATACGCTGAAATTGGGGGGATCGAAATGGGGGGTTTAATTTTAGCGAATTTATGAAACATCTAAAGAAAATTCATTTTATTTTACGATGGTTATTCGATAGGGGATCCGTTTTTTTGTCAAAGGAGATCCCCTTTAAATTTTATTAATTTTTTTTAATTAGTGTGCTTGGGGGTATTTGGGGGCGCTAAAGTTTAAAGGAGATGTGATAAACACATCTATGAAGACTAAAATTTTTCTATTTTTGATGGACTTTAAAGAAACATCCGTTTGTATATTTAAAAATTGGAATCCCCATGAATGGGGTAAAATTTTTTTTGGTGGGGTTTTTGTGAATCGATTGAAAGGGGGATGGGAAACCTATGGAAAAAAATTTCAATTTGCTTTTTGATGGGTTTTCGTCAAAAAAGGGATCCGTTTGTAAGTTCATTGGAATCGGAAAAAAAATTTTTTAATTTTCAATTAGTGGCAATTAGAATCGAAAAGGGGGTAAAATTTATATGAGATGATAAACATCATGAAAAAAAATAGAATTTTATTTTGATGGGCCTGCAAAATTTTCAATTATCATTTGTATTTTATATGGTACTGTCGTTTTCACTCAATGACGTAATTGACGGTCTTTTATTTGTGGTGGCACCAAATTTCGGTAGCACCAAATTGGTGCTGACTTAGCCTGGTTAAAAAACCTGATTAAAGCCCCCATTTTTACATACTTTCTTGGTTTTTGACATTTTTCATTAGTCGGGGCAAAAAACCTTTTTTGGGAAAATTTGAATTTTTTTTACACAAAGGTTATTTGTTTTGAATTAATGGGTGAAATAATTGGTTTTTTCCAAACTTTTCCAAAAACCCAAAAATTTGAATTGAATGGGAAAGGCAACACATGCAACATGAATACACCCCTTTCTGGAAGTTTTCAAGGATTTTAGTCATGATGGGGGTTGTTAAACATACTGAGAAAAATCTCGTGGCAGAGAGTTTGGAAAAATGAAAATACTGAAAACTGAAAAAAAAAATACATTTACTTATAAAAAAAAAGGGTCCAAAACTCCATGATAAAATGTGATATTTTTTTTCGTTAACTTGTTTAAAATTATGTTTGAATAAAGATTGTACAAAATTTACCGTAATTTCTTTTTATAATTTGTTTATTCAGCTTTAACCCCAACCCTCCAGACGGCAGGTGCATCAGTGGA
>CM055829.1:457118-482367 GCA_029582265.1 Zoroaster sp. YZ-2022
GCATGCGGTTTCCCAAAAATACAACCTTCGTTTCCAAAAAAAACATTTCTATTGTTGGGAATAACTTTTAAAGTTTTCAAGGGAGACCGATAAAGTTATATCTAAATTAAAGCTTAGGTTCTCCCATTTCAGAAAAACACCATACCTTTGAATTTGAATAATGTTTTCGTACCTTAAACGGCCTCCATGGACACTTAGCCCTCTGTAAAATACGGTCAACTTGCATGCGGTTTCACCGCAAACAATACAGCACTATACAGTCTTACGAAAAAACATTTCTAGTGTTGGGAATAACTTTTAAAGTTTTCAATGCAGGCGAATAAATTTATATCTAAATTAAAGCTTAGGTTCTCCCTTTTCAGAAAAACACCATACTTTTGAATTTGGAATTTTTTTTCCTACCTTAAACGGCCTCCATGGACACTTAGCCAACTGTAAAAAAGGGTCAACTTGCATGCGGTTTCACTACAAACAATACAGCACTATACAGTCTTACTCTAACAAAACATTTCTAGTGTTGGGAATAACTTTTCAAGTTTTCAAGATAGGCCGATAATTTTATATCTAAATTAAAGCTTAGGTTCTCACCTTTCAGAAAAACATCATACTTTTGAATTTGGATAATTTTTTCGCAGCTTAATCGGCCTCCATGGACACTTAGCCCTCTGTAAAATACGGTCAACTTGCATGCGGTTTCACCGCAAACAATACAGCACTATACAGTCTTACTCAAACAAAACATTTCTAGTGTTGGGAATAACTTTTAAAGTTTTCAAGGGAGGCCGATAAATTTATATCTAAATTAAAGCTTAGGTTCTCCCTTTTCAGAAAAACACCATACCTTTGAATTTGAATAATGTTTTCGTACCTTAAACGGCCTCCATGGACACTTAGCCCTCTGTAAAATACGGTCAACTAGCATGCGGTTTCACCGCAAACAATTGAGCACTATACAGTCTTACGAAAAAAACATTTCTATGGTTGGGAATAACTTTTAAAGTTTTCAAGGGAGGCCGATAAATTTATATCTAAATTAAAGCTTAGGTTCTCCCCTTTCAGAAAAAAAACATACTTTTGAATTTGGAATTTATTTTCCTACCTTAAACGGCCTCCATGGACACTTACCCCTCTGTAAAATACGGTCAACTTGCATGCCGTTTCACCGCAAACAAAACAGCACTATACAGTCTTACGAAAAAAACATTTCTATGCATGGGAATAACTTTTAAAGTTTTCAAGGGAGGCCGATAAATTTATATCTAAATTAAAGCTTACGTTCTCCCTTTCAGAAAAACACCATACTTTTGAATTTGGATAATTATTTCGCACCTTAAACGGCCTCCATGGACACTTAGCCTCTGTAAAATACGGTCCAACTTGCATGCGGTTTCACCGCAAACAAAACAGCACTATACAGTCTTACGAAAAAAAGATTTCTATGGTTGGGAATAACTTTTAAAGTTTTCAAGGGAGGCCGATAAATTTATATCTAAATTAAAGCTTACGTTCTCCCCTTTCAGAAAAACACCATACTTTTGAATTTGGAATTTTTTTCCCTACCTTAAACGGCCTCCGTGGACACTTAGCCCTCTGTAAAAAACGATCAACTTGCATGCGGTTTCACCGCAAACAATACAGCACTATACAGTCTTACTCAAACAAAACATTTCTATGGTTGGGAATAACTTTTAAAGTTTTCAAGGGAGGCCGATAAATTTATATCTAAATTAAAGCTTAGGTTCTCCCCTTTCAGAAAAACACCATACTTTTGAATTTGGAAATTTTTTCCTACCTTAAACGGCCTCCATGGACACTTAGCCCTCTGTAAAATACGGTCAACTTGCATGCGGTTTCACCGCAAACAATACAAGCACTATACAGTCTTACTCAAACAAAACATTTCTATGGTTGGGAATAACTTTTAAAGTTTTCAAGGGAGGCGATAAATTGATATCTAAATTAAAACTTAGGTTCTCCCCTTTCAGAAAAACACCATACTTTTGAATTTGGAATTTTTTTTCGTACCTTAAACGGCCTCCATGGACACTTAGCCCTCTGTAAAATACGGTCAACTTGCATGCGGTTTCACCGCAAACAATACAGCACTATACAGTCTTACGAAAAAAACATTTCTATGGTTGGGAATCACTTTTAAAGTTTTCAAGGGAGGCCGATAATTTTATATCTAAATTAAAGCTTAGGTTCTCCCCTTTCAGAAAAACACCATACTTTTGAATTTGGATAATTATTTCGCACCTTAAACGGCCTCCATGGACACTTAGCCCTCTGTAAAATACGGTCAACTTGCATGCGGTTTCACCGCAAACAATACAGCACTATACAGTCTTACGAAAAAAAAACATTTCTATGGTTGGGAATAACTTTTAAAGTTTTCAAGGGAGGCCGATAAATTTATATCTAAATTAAAGCTTAGGTTCTCCCCTTTCAGAAAAACACCATACTTTTGAATTTGGAATTTTGTTTCCTACCTTAAACGGCCTCCATGGACACTTAGCCATCTGTAAAATACGGTCCTTTGCATGCGGTTTCACCGCAAACACAATAGCACTATACAGTCTTACGAAAAACATTTCTATGGTTGGGAATAACTTTTAAAGTTTTCAAGGGAGGCCGATAAATTAATATCTAATTAAAGCTTAGGTTCTCCCTTTCAGAAAACACCATACTTTTGAATTTGGAATTTTTTTTCGCACCTTAAACGGCCTCCATGGACACTTAGCCCTCTGTAAAATACGGTCAACTTGCATGCGGTTTCACCGCAAACAATACAGCACTATACAGTCTTACGAAAAAAACATTTCTATGGTTGGGAATAACTTTTAAAGTTTTCAAGGGAGGCCGATAAATTTATATCTAAATTAAAGCTTAGGTTCTCCCCTTTCAGAAAAACACCATACTTTTGAATTTGAATAATTATTTCGCACCTTAAACGGCCTCCATGGACACTTAGCCCTCTGTAAAATACGGTCAACTTGCATGATCTTTCACCGCAAACAATACAGCATTATACAGTTTTACTAAAAAAAACATTTCTGTGGTTGGGAATAACATTTAAAGTTTTCAAGAGAGGCCGATAAATTTATATCTAAATTAAAGCGTAGGTTCTCCCCTTTCAGAAAAACACCATACTTTTGAATTTGGATAATTTGTTCTTACCTTAAACGGCCTCCATGGACACTTAGCCCTCTGTAAAATACCGTCAACTTGCATGCGGTTTCACCGCAAACAATACAGCACTATACTGTCTACATTTCTAGGGTTGGGAATATCTTTTAAAGTTTTCAAGGGAGGCCGATAAATTTATATCTAAATTAAAGCTTAGGTTCTCCCCTTTCAGAAAAACATCATACTTTTGAATTTGGAATTTTTTTTCGTACTTTAAACGGCCTCCATGGACACTTAGCCCTCTGTAAAATACGGTCAACTTGCATGCGGTTTCACCGCAAACAATACAGCACTATACAGTCTTACTCAAACAAAACATTTCTAGTGTTGGGAATAACTTTTAAAGTTTTCAAGGGAGGCCGATAATTTTATATCTAAATTAAAGCTTAGGTTCTCCCCTTTCAGAAAAACACCATACTTTTGAATTTGAATAATTATTTCGTACCTTAAACGGCCTCCATGGACACTTAGCCCTCTGTAAAATACGGTCAACTTGCATGCGGTTTCACCGCAAACAATACAGCACTATACAGTCTTACGAAAAAAACATTTCTATGGTTGGGAATAACTTTTAAAGTTTTCAAGGGAGGCCGATAAATTTATATCTAAATTAAAGCTTAGGTTCTCCCCTTTCAGAAAAACACCATACTTTTGAATTTGGAATTTTTTTTCCTACCTTAAACGGCCTCCATGGACACTTAGCCCTCTGTAAAATACGGTCAACTTGCATGCGGTTTCACCGCAAACAATACAGCACTATACAGTCTTACTCAAAAAAACATTTCTATGGTTGGGAATAACTTTAAAAGTTTTCAAGGGAGGCCGATAAATTTATATCTAAATTAAAGCTTAGGTTCTCCCCTTTCAGAAAAACACCATACTTTTGAATTTGGAATTTTTTTCCCTACCTTAAACGGCCTCCGTGGAGACTTAGCCCTCTGTAAAAAACGATCAACTTGCATGCGGTTTCACCGCAAACAATACAGCACTATACAGTCTTACTCAAACAAAACATTTCTATGGTTGGGAATCACTTTTAAAGTTTTCAAGGGAGGCCGATAATTTTATATCTAAATTAAAGCTTAGCTTCTCCCCTTTCAGAAAAACATCATACTTTTGAATTTGAATAATTATTTCGCACCTTAAACGGCCTCCATGGACACTTAGCCCTCTGTAAAATACGGTCAACTTGCATGCGGTTTCACCGCAAACAATACAGCACTATACAGTCTTACTAACAAAAAACATTTATAGGGTTGGGAATAACTTTTAAAGTTTTCAGGGAAGGCCGATAAATTTATATCTAACTTAAAGCTTAGGTTCTCCCCTTTCAGAAAAACACCATACTTTTGAATTTGGATAATTTTTACCGACCTTAAACGGCCTCCATGGACACTCAGCCCTCTGTAAAATACCGTCAACTTGCAAGCGGTTTCACCGCAAACAATACAGCACTATACAGTCTTACTCAAACAAAACATATCTAGGGTTGGGAATAACTTTTAAAGTTTTCAAGGGAGGCCGATAAATTTATATCTAAATTAAAGCTTAGGTTCTCCCCTTTCAGAAAAACACCATACTTTTGAATTTGGATAATTATTTCGCACCTTAAACGGCCTCCATGACACTTAGCCCTCTGTAAAATACGGTCAACTTGCATGCGGTTTCACCGCAAACAATACAGCACTATACAGTCTTACGAAAAAAACATTTCTATGGTTGGGAATAACTTTTAAAGTTTTCAAGGGAGGCCGATAAATTTATATCTAAATTAAAGCTTAGGTTCTCCCCTTTCAGAAAAACACCATACTTTTGAATTTGGAATTTTTTTTCCTACCTTAAACGGCCTCCATGGACACTTAGCCCTCTGTAAAATACGGTCAACTTGCATGCGGTTTCACCGCAAACAATACAGCACTATACAGTCTTACGAAAAAAAATTTCTATGGTTGGGAATAACTTTTAAAGTTTTCAAGGGAGGCCGATAAATTTATATCTAAATTAAAGCTTAGGTTCTCCTCTTTCAGAAAAACACCATACTTTTGAATTTGGAATATTTTTTCCTACCTTAAACGGCCTCCGTGGACACTTAGCCCTCTGTAAAATACGGTCAACTTGCATGCGGTTTCACCGCAAACAATACAGCACTATACAGTCTTACGAAACATTTCTATGGTTGGGAATAACTTTTAAAGTTTTCAAGGGAGGCCGATAAATTTATATCTAAATTAAAGCTTAGGTTCTCCCCTTTCAGAAAAACAGCATACTTTTGAATTTGGAAATTTTTTCCTACCTTAAACGGCCTCCATGGACACTTAGCCCTCTGTAAAATACGGTCAACTTGCATGCGGTTTCACCGCAAACAATACAGCACTATACAGTCTTACTCAAACAAAACATTTCTAGTGTTGGGAATAACTTTTAAAGTTTTCAAGGGAGGCCGATAATTTTATATCTAAATTAAAGCTTAGGTTCTCCCCTTTCAGAAAAACATCATACTTTTGAATTTGAATAATTATTTCGCACCTTAAACGGCCTCCATGACACTTAGCCCTCTGTAAAATACGGTCAACTTGGATGCGGTTTCACCGCAAACAATACAGCACTATACAGTCTAACGAAAAAAACATTTCTATTGTTGGGAATAACTTTAACAGTTTTCAATGGGGCCTATAAATTTATATCTAAATTAAAGCTTAGGTTCTCCCTTTTCAGAAAAACACCATACCTTTGAATTTGAATAATGTTTTCGTACCTTAAACGGCCTCCATGGACACTTAGCCCTCTGTAAAATACGGTCAACTTGCATGCGGTTTCACCGCAAACAATACAGCACTATACAGTCTTACGAAAAAAACATTTCTATGGTTGGGAATAACTTTTAAAGTTTTCAAGGGAGGCCGATAAATTTATATCTAAATTAAAGCTTAGGTTCTCCCCTTTCAGAAAAACACCATACTTTTGAATTTGGAATTTATTTTCCTACCTTAAACGGCCTCCATGGACACTTAGCCCTCTGTAAAATACGGTCAACTTGCATGCGGTTTCACTACAAACAATACAGCACTATACAGTCTTACTCAAACAAAACATTTTTTGGGTTGGGAATAACTTTTAAAGTTTTCAAGGGAAGCCGATAATTTTATATCTAAATTAAAGCTTAGGTTCTCCCCTTTCAGAAAAACACCATACTTTTGAATTTGGATAATTATTTCGCACCTTAAACGGCCTCCATGGACACTTAGCCCTCTGTAAAATACGGTCAACTTGCATGCGGTTTCACCGCAAACAATACAGCACTATACAGTCTTACGAAAAAAACATTTCTATGGTTGGGAATAACTTTTAAAGTTTTCAAGGGAGGCCGATAAATTTATATCTAAATTAAAGCTTAGGTTCTCCCTTTTCAGAAAAACACCATACCTTTGAATTTGAATAATTATTTCGCACCTTAAACGGCCTCCATGACACATAGCCCTCTGTAAAATACGGTCAACTTGCATGCTGTTTCACCGCAAACAATACAGCACTATACAGTCGGACTCAAACAAAACATTTCTAGTGTTGGGAATCACTTTTAAAGTTTTCAAGAGAGGCCGATAATTTTATATCTAAATTAAAGCTTAGGTTCTCCCCTTTCAGAAAAACATCATACTTTTGAATTTGAATAATTATTTCGCACCTTAAACGGCCTCCATGACACTTAGCCCTCTGTAAAATACGGTCAACTTGCATGCGGTTTCACCGCAAACAATACAGCACTATACAGTCTAACGAAAAAAACATTTCTATTGTTGGGAATAACTTTAACAGTTTTCAATGGGGCCTATAAATTTATATCTAAATTAAAGCTTAGGTTCTCCCTTTTCAGAAAAACACCATACCTTTGAATTTGAATAATGTTTTCGTACCTTAAACGGCCTCCATGGACACTTAGCCCTCTGTAAAATACGGTCAACTTGCATGCGGTTTCACCGCAAACAATACAGCACTATACAGTCTTACGAAAAAAACATTTCTATGGTTGGGAATAACTTTTAAAGTTTTCAAGGGAGGCCGATAAATTTATATCTAAATTAAAGCTTAGGTTCTCCCCTTTCAGAAAAACACCATACTTTTGAATTTGGAAATTTTTTCCTACCTTAAACGGCCTCCATGGACACTTAGCCCTCTGTAAAATACGGTCAACTTGCATGCGGTTTCACCGCAAACAATACAGCACTATACAGTCTTACTCTAACAAAACATTTCTAGTGTTGGGAATAACTTTTCAAGTTTTCAAGATAGGCCGATAATTTTATATCTAAATTAAAGCTTAGGTTCTCACCTTTCAGAAAAACATCATACTTTTGAATTTGGATAATTTTTTCGCAGCTTAATCGGCCTCCATGGACACTTAGCCCTCTGTAAAATACGGTCAACTTGCATGCGGTTTCACCGCAAACAATACAGCACTATACAGTCTTACCAAAAAAACATTTCTATGGTTGGGAATAACTTTTAAAGTTTTCAAGGGAGGCAGATAAATTTATATCTAAATTAAAGCTTAGGTTCTCCTCTTTCAGAAAAACACCATACTTTTGAATTTGGATTTTTTTTCCTACCTTAAACGGCCTCCATGGACACTTAGCCCTCTGTAAAATACGGTCAACTTGCATGCGGTTTCACTACAAACAATACAGCACTATACAGTCTTACTCAAACAAAACATTTTTTGGGTTGGGAATAACTTTAAAGTTTTCAAGGAGGCCGATAATTTTATATCTAAATTAAAGCTTAGGTTCTCCTTTCAGAAAAACACCATACTTTTGAATTTGGATAATTATTTCACCTTAAACGGCCTCCATGGACACTTAGCCTTCTGTAAAAAATTGTCAACTTGCATGCGGTTTCACCGCAAACAATACAGCACTATACAGTCTTACGAAAAAAACATTTCTATGGTTGGGAATAACTTTTAAAGTTTTCAAGGGAGGCCGATAAATTTATATCTAAATTAAAGCTTAGGTTCTCCCCTTTCAGAAAAACACCATACTTTTGAATTTGGATAATTTTTTCGCACCTTAAACGGCCTCCATGGACACTTAGCCCTCTGTAAAATACGGTCAACTTGCATGCGGTTTCACCGCAAACAATACAGCACTATACAGTCTTACGAAAAAATCATTTCTATGGTTGGGAATAACTTTTAAAGTTTTCAAGGGAGGCCGATAAATTTATATCTAAATTAAAGCTTAGGTTCTCCCCTTTCAGAAAAACACCATACTTTTGAATTTGGAATTTTTTTTCCTACCTTAAACGGCCTCCATGGACACTTAGCCCTCTGTAAAATACGGTCAACTTGCATGCGGTTTCACCGCAAACAATACAGCACTATACAGTCTTACCAAAAAAACATTTCTATGGTTGGGAATAACTTTTAAAGTTTTCAAGGGAGGCCGATAAATTTATATCTAAATTAAAGCATAGGTTCTCCCCTTTCAGAAAAACACCATACTTTTGAATTTGGATTTTTTTCCAACCTTAAACGGCCTCCGTGGACACTTAACCCTCTATAAAATACGGTAAACTTGCATGCGGTTTCACTACAAACAATACAGCACTATACAGTCTTACTCAAACAAAACATTTTTTGGGTTGGGAATAACTTTTAAACTCTTCAAGGTAAGCCGATAATAATTTTATATCTAAATTAAAGCTTAGGTTCTCCCTTTCAGAAAAACACCATACTTTTGAATTTGGATAATTATTTCGCACCTTAAACGGCCTCCATGGACACTTAGCCTTCTGTAAAATTGGGTCAACTTGCATGCGGTTTCACCGCAAACAAAACAGCACTATACAGTCTTACGAAAAAAACATTTCTATGGTTGGGAATAACTTTTAAGGTTTTCAAGGGAGGCCGATAAATTTATATCTAAATTAAAGCTTACGTTCTCCCCTTTCAGAAAAGCACCATACTTTTGAATTTGGAATTTGTTTCCCTACCTTAAACGGCCTCCATGGACACTTAGCCCTCTGTAAAATACGGTCAACTTGCATGCGGTTTCACCGCAAACAATACAGCACTATACAGTCTTACGAAAAAAACATTTCTATGGTTGGGAATAACTTTTAAAGTTTTCAAGGGAGGCCGATAAATTTATATCTAAATTAAAGCTTAGGTTCTCCTCTTTCAGAAAAACAGCATACTTTTGAATTTGGAATTTTTTTCCCTACCTTAAACGGCCTCCGTGGACACTTAGCCCTCTGTAAAAAACGGTCAACTTGCATGCGGTTTTACCGCAAACAATACAGCACTATACAGTCGTACTCAAACAAAACATTTCTAGTGTTGGGAATCACTTTTAAAGTTTTCAAGAGAGGCCGATAATTTTATATCTAAATTAAAGCTTAGGTTCTCCCCTTTCAGAAAAACATCATACTTTTGAATTTGAATAATTATTTCGCACCTTAAACGGCCTCCATGACACTTAGCCCTCTGTAAAATACGGTCAACTTGCATGCTGTTTCACCGCAAAAAATACAGCACTATAAAGTCTAACGAAAAAAACATTTCTATTTTTGGGAATAACTTTTAAAGTTTTCAATGGAGGCCGATAAATTTATATCTAAATTAAAGCTTAGGTTCTCCCTTTTCAGAAAAACACCATACCTTTGAATTTGAATAATGTTTTCGTACCTTAAACGGCCTCCATGGACACTTAGCCCTCTGTAAAATACGGTCAACTTGCATGCGGTTTCACCGCAAACAATACAGCACTATACAGTCTTACGAAAAAAAAATCTATGGTTGGGAATAACTTTTAAAGTTTTCAAGGGAGGCCGATAAATTTATATCTAAATTAAAGCTTAGGTTCTCCCCTTTCAGAAAAACACCATACTTTTGAATTTGGAAAAAAATTTCCTACCTTAAACGGCCTCCATGGACACTTATCCCTCTGTAAAATACGGTCAACTTGCATGCGGTTTCACTACAAACAATACAGCACTATACAGTCTTACTCAAACAAAACATTTTTTGGGTTGGGAATAACTTTTAAACTCTTCAAGGGAAGCCGATAATTTTATATCTAAATTAAAGCTTAGGTTCTCCCCTTTCAGAAAAACACCATACTTTTGAATTTGGATAATTATTTCGCACCTTAAACGGCCTCCATGGACACTTAGCCCTCTGTAAAATTGGGTCAACTTGCATGTGGTTTCACCGCAAACAAAACAGCACTATACAGTCTTACGAAAAAAACATTTCTATGGTTGGGAATAACTTTTAAGGTTTTCAAGGGAGGCCGATAAATTTATATCTAAATTAAAGCTTACGTTCTCCCCTTTCAGAAAAACACCATACTTTTGAATTTGGAATTTTTTTCCCTACCTTAAACGGCCTCCATGGACACTTAGCCCTCTGTAAAATACGGTCAACTTGCATGCGGTTTCACCGCAAACAATACAGCACTATACAGTCTTACCAAAAAAACATTTCTATGGTTGGGAATAACTTTTAAAGTTTTCAAGGGAGGCCGATAAATTTATATCTAAATTAAAGCTTAGGTTCTCCTCTTTCAGAAAAACACCATACTTTTGAATTTGGATTTTTTTTTCCTACCTTAAACGGCCTCCGTGGACACTTAGCCCTCTGTAAAAATACGGTAAACTTGCATGCGGTTTCACTACAAACAATACAGCACTATACAGTCTTACTCAAACAAAACATTTTTTGGGTTGGGAATAACTTTTAAACTCTTCAAGGGAAGCCGATAATTTTATATCTAAATTAAAGCTTAGGTTCTCCCCTTTCAGAAAAACACCATACTTTTGAATTTGGATAATTATTTCGCACCTTAAACGGCCTCCATGGACACTTAGCCTTCTGTAAAATTGGGTCAACTTGCATGCGGTTTCACCGCAAACAAAACAGCACTATACAGTCTTACGAAAAAAACATTTCTATGGTTGGGAATAACTTTTAAGGTTTTCAAGGGAGGCCGATAAATTTATATCTAAATTAAAGCTTACGTTCTCCCCTTTCAGAAAAGCACCATACTTTTGAATTTGGAATTTGTTTCCCTACCTTAAACGGCCTCCATGGACACTTAGCCCTCTGTAAAATACGGTCAACTTGCATGCGGTTTCACCGCAAACAATACAGCACTATACAGTCTTACGAAAAAAACATTTCTATGGTTGGGAATAACTTTTAAAGTTTTCAAGGGAGGCCGATAAATTTATATCTAAATTAAAGCTTAGGTTCTCCTCTTTCAGAAAAACACCATACTTTTGAATTTGGAATATTTTTTCCTACCTTAAACGGCCTCCGTGGACACTTAGCCCTCTGTAAAATACGGTCAACTTGCATGCGGTTTCACCGCAAACAATACAGCACTATACAGTCTTACGAAAAAAACATTTCTATGGTTGGGAATAACTTTTAAAGTTTTCAAGGGAGGCCGATAAATTTATATCTAAATTAAAGCTTAGGTTCTCCTCTTTCAGAAAAACAGCATACTTTTGAATTTGGAATTTTTTTCCCTACCTTAAACGGCCTCCGTGGACACTTAGCCCTCTGTAAAAAACGGTCAACTTGCATGCGGTTTTACCGCAAACAATACAGCACTATACAGTCGTACTCAAACAAAACATTTCTAGTGTTGGGAATCACTTTTAAAGTTTTTCAAGGGAGGCCGATAATTTTATATCTAAATTAAAGCTTAGGTTCTCCCCTTTCAGAAAAACATCATACTTTTGAATTTGAATAATTATTTCGCACCTTAAACGGCCTCCATGACACTTAGCCCTCTGTAAAATACGGTCAACTTGCATGCTGTTTCACCGCAAACAATACAGCACTATACAGTCTAACGAAAAAAACATTTCTATTGTTGGGAATAACTTTTAAAGTTTTCAATGGAGGCCGATAAATTTATATCTAAATTAAAGCTTAGGTTCTCCCTTTTCAGAAAAACACCATACCTTTGAATTTGAATAATGTTTTCGTACCTTAAACGGCCTCCATGGACACTTAGCCCTCTGTAAAATACGGTCAACTTGCATGCGGTTTCACCGCAAACAATACAGCACTATACAGTCTTACGAAAAAAACATTTCTATGGTTGGGAATAACTTTTAAAGTTTTCAAGGGAGGCCGATAAATTTATATCTAAATTAAAGCTTAGGTTCTCCCCTTTCAGAAAAACACCATACTTTTGAATTTGGAATTTATTTTCCTACCTTAAACGGCCTCCATGGACACTTAGCCCTCTGTAAAATACGGTCAACTTGCATGCGGTTTCACTACAAACAATACAGCACTATACAGTCTTACACAAACAAAACATTTTTTGGGTTGGGAATAACTTTTAAACTCTTCAAGGGAAGCCGATAATTTTATATCTAAATTAAAGCTTAGGTTCTCCCCTTTCAGAAAAACACCATACTTTTGAATTTGGATAATTATTTCGCACCTTAAACGGCCTCCATGGACACTTAGCCTTCTGTAAAATTGGGTCAACTTGCATGCGGTTTCACCGCAAACAAAACAGCACTATACAGTCTTACGAAAAAAAGATTTCTATGGTTGGGAATAACTTTTAAGGTTTTCAAGGGAGGCCGATAAATTTATATCTAAATTAAAGCTTACGTTCTCCCCTTTCAGAAAAGCACCATACTTTTGAATTTGGAATTTGTTTCCCTACCTTAAACGGCCTCCATGGACACTTAGCCCTCTGTAAAATACGGTCAACTTGCATGCGGTTTCACCGCAAACAATACAGCACTATACAGTCTTACGAAAAAAACATTTCTATGGTTGGGAATAACTTTTAAAGTTTTCAAGGGAGGCCGATAAATTTATATCTAAATTAAAGCTTAGGTTCTCCTCTTTCAGAAAAACACCATACTTTTGAATTTGGAATATTTTTTCCTACCTTAAACGGCCTCCGTGGACACTTAGCCCTCTGTAAAATACGGTCAACTTGCATGCGGTTTCACCGCAAACAATACAGCACTATACAGTCTTACGAAAAAAACATTTCTATGGTTGGGAATAACTTTTAAAGTTTTCAAGGGAGGCCGATAAATTTATATCTAAATTAAAGCTTAGGTTCTCCTCTTTCAGAAAAACAGCATACTATTCAATTTGGAATTTTTTTCACTAACTTAAACTGCCTCCATGGACACTTAGCCCTCTGTAAAATACGGTCAACTTGCATGCGGTTTCACCGCAAACAATACAGCACTATACAGTCTTACTCAAACAAAACATTTCTAGTGTTGGGAATAACTTTTAAAGTTTTCAAGGGAGGCCGATAATTTTATATCTAAATTAAAGCTTAGGTTCTCCCCTTTCAGAAAAACATCATACTTTTGAATTTGAATAATTATTTCGCACCTTAAACGGCCTCCATGGACACTTAGCCCTCTGTAAAATACGGTCAACTTGCATGCTGTTTCACCGCAAACAATACAGCACTATACAGTCTAACGAAAAAAACATTTCTATTGTTGGGAATAACTTTTAAAGTTTTCAATGGAGGCCGATAAATTTATATCTAAATTAAAGCTTAGGTTCTCCCTTTTCAGAAAAACACCATACCTTTGAATTTGAATAATGTTTTCGTACCTTAAACGGCCTCCATGGACACTTAGCCCTCTGTAAAATACGGTCAACTTGCATGCGGTTTCACCGCAAACAATACAGCACTATACAGTCTTACGAAAAAAACATTTCTATGGTTGGGAATAACTTTTAAAGTTTTCAAGGGAGGCCGATAAATTTATATCTAAATTAAAGCTTAGGTTCTCCCCTTTCAGAAAAACACCATACTTTTGAATTTGGAATTTATTTTCCTACCTTAAACGGCCTCCATGGACACTTAGCCCTCTGTAAAATACGGTCAACTTGCATGCGGTTTCAAAGCAAACAATACAGCACTATACAGTCTTACACAAACAAAACATTTTTTGGGTTGGGAATAACTTTTAAACTCTTCAAGGGAAGCCGATAATTTTATATCTAAATTAAAGCTTAGGTTCTCCCCTTTCAGAAAAACACCATACTTTTGAATTTGGATAATTATTTCGCACCTTAAACGGCCTCCATGGACACTTAGCCTTCTGTAAAATTGGGTCAACTTGCATGCGGTTTCACCGCAAACAAAACAGCACTATACAGTCTTACGAAAAAAAGATTTCTATGGTTGGGAATAACTTTTAAGGTTTTCAAGGGAGGCCGATAAATTTATATCTAAATTAAAGCTTACGTTCTCCCCTTTCAGAAAAGCACCATACTTTTGAATTTGGAATTTGTTTCCCTACCTTAAACGGCCTCCATGGACACTTAGCCCTCTGTAAAATACGGTCAACTTGCATGCGGTTTCACCGCAAACAATACAGCACTATACAGTCTTACGAAAAAAACATTTCTATGGTTGGGAATAACTTTTAAAGTTTTCAAGGGAGGCCGATAAATTTATATCTAAATTAAAGCTTAGGTTCTCCTCTTTCAGAAAAACACCATACTTTTGAATTTGGAATATTTTTTCCTACCTTAAACGGCCTCCGTGGACACTTAGCCCTCTGTAAAATACGGTCAACTTGCATGCGGTTTCACCGCAAACAATACAGCACTATACAGTCTTACGAAAAAAACATTTCTATGGTTGGGAATAACTTTTAAAGTTTTCAAGGGAGGCCGATAAATTTATATCTAAATTAAAGCTTAGGTTCTCCTCTTTCAGAAAAACACCATACTTTTGAATTTGGAATTTTTTTCCCTACCTTAAACGGCCTCCGTGGACACTTAGCCCTCTGTAAAAAACGGTCAACTTGCATGCGGTTTTACCGCAAACAATACAGCACTATACAGTCGTACTCAAACAAAACATTTCTAGTGTTGGGAATCACTTTTAAAGTTTTCAAGAGAGGCCGATAATTTTATATCTAAATTAAAGCTTAGGTTCTCCCCTTTCAGAAAAACATCATACTTTTGAATTTGAATAATTATTTCGCACCTTAAACGGCCTCCATGACACTTAGCCCTCTGTAAAATACGGTCAACTTGCATGCTGTTTCACCGCAAACAATACAGCACTATACAGTCTAACGAAAAAAACATTTCTATTGTTGGGAATAACTTTTAAAGTTTTCAATGGAGGCCGATAAATTTATATCTAAATTAAAGCTTAGGTTCTCCCCTTTCAGAAAAACATCATACCTTTGAATTTGAATAATTATTTCGCACCTTAAACGGCCTCCATGACACATAGCCCTCTGTAAAATACGGTCAACTTGCATGCTGTTTCACCGCAAACAATACAGCACTATACAGTCGGACTCAAACAAAACATTTCTAGTGTTGGGAATCACTTTTAAAGTTTTCAAGAGAGGCCGATAATTTTATATCTAAATTAAAGCTTAGGTTCTCCCCTTTCAGAAAAACATCATACTTTTGAATTTGAATAATTATTTCGCACCTTAAACGGCCTCCATGACACTTAGCCCTCTGTAAAATACGGTCAACTTGCATGCTGTTTCACCGCAAACAATACAGCACTATACAGTCTAACGAAAAAAACATTTCTATTGTTGGGAATAACTTTTAAAGTTTTCAATGGAGGCCGATAAATTTATATCTAAATTAAAGCTTAGGTTCTCCCTTTTCAGAAAAACACCATACCTTTGAATTTGAATAATGTTTTCGTACCTTAAACGGCCTCCATGGACACTTAGCCCTCTGTAAAATACGGTCAACTTGCATGCGGTTTCACCGCAAACAATACAGCACTATACAGTCTTACGAAAAAAAAATCTATGGTTGGGAATAACTTTTAAAGTTTTCAAGGGAGGCCGATAAATTTATATCTAAATTAAAGCTTAGGTTCTCCCCTTTCAGAAAAACACCATACTTTTGAATTTGGAATTTTTTTTCCTACCTTAAACGGCCTCCATGGACACTTAGCCATCTGTAAAATACGGTCAACTTGCATGCGGTTTCACCGCAAACAATACAGCACTATACAGTCTTACTCTAACAAAACATTTCTAGTGTTGGGAATAACTTTTAAAGTTTTCAAGGTAGGCCGATAATTTTATATCTAAATTAAACTTAGGTTCTCCCCTTTCAGAAAAACATCATACTTTTGAATTTGGATAATTTTTTCGCAGCTTAATCGGCCTCCATGGACACTTAGCCCTCTGTAAAATATGGTCAACTTGCATGCGGTTTCACCGCAAACAATACAGCACTATACAGTCTTACTCAAACAAAACATTTCTAGTGTTGGGAATAACTTTTAAAGTTTTCAAGGGAGGCCGATAAATTTATATCTAAATTAAAGCTTAGGTTCTCCCTTTCAGAAAAACACCATACCTTTGAATTTGAATAATGTTTTCGTACCTTAAATGGCCTCCATGGACACTTAGCCCTCTGTAAAATACGGTCAACTTGCATGCGGTTTCACCGCAAACAATACAGCACTATACAGTCTTACGAAAAAAACATTTCTATGGTTGGGAATAACTTTTAAAGTTTTCAAGGGAGGCCGATAAATTTATATCTAAATTAAAGCTTAGGTTCTCTCCTTTCAGAAAAACACCATACTTTTGAATTTGGAATTTTTTTTCCTACCTTAAACGGCCTCCATGGACACTTAGCCCTCTGTAAAATACGGTCAACTTGCATGCGGTTTCACCGCAAACAATACAGCACTATACAGTCTTACTCTAACAAAACATTTCTAGTGTTGGGAATAACTTTTAAAGTTTTCAAGGTAGGCCGATAATTTTATATCTAAATTAAACTTAGGTTCTCCCCTTTCAGAAAAACATCATACTTTTGAATTTGGATAATTTTTTCGCAGCTTAATCGGCCTCCATGGACACTTAGCCCTCTGTAAAATATGGTCAACTTGCATGCGGTTTCACCGCAAACAATACAGCACTATACAGTCTTACTCAAACAAAACATTTCTAGTGTTGGGAATAACTTTTAAAGTTTTCAAGGGAGGCCGATAATTTTATATCTAAATTAAAGCTTAGGTTCTCCCCTTTCAGAAAAACATCATACTTTTGAATTTGAATAATTATTTCGCACCTTAAACGGCCTCCATGACACTTAGCCCTCTGTAAAATACGGTCAACTTGCATGCGGTTTCACCGCAAACAATACAGCACTATACAGTCTTACTCAAACAAAACATTTTTTGGATTGGGAATAACTTTTAAACTTTTCAAGCGAAGCCGTTAATTTTATATCTAAATTAAAGCTTAGGTTCTCCCCTTTCAGAAAAACACCATACTTTTGAATTTGGATAATTATTTCGTACCTTAAACGGCATCCATGGACACTTAGCCCTCTGTAAAATACGGTCAACTTGCATGCGGTTTCACCGCAAACAATACAGCACTATACAGTCTTACTCAAACAAAACATTTCTAGTGTTGGGAATAACTTTTAAAGTTTTCAAGGGAGGCCGATAATTTTATATCTAAATTAAAGCTTAGGTTCTCCCCTTTCAGAAAAACATCATACTTTTGAATTTGAATAATTATTTCGCACCTTAAACGGCCTCCATGACACTTAGCCCTCTGTAAAATACGGTCAACTTGCATGCGGTTTCACCGCAAACAATACAGCACTATACAGTCTTACTCAAACAAAACATTTCTTGGTTTGGGAATAACTTTTAAACTTTTCAAGGAAGGCCGATAAATTTATATCTAAATTGAAGCTTAGGTTCTCCCCTTTCAGAAAAACATCATACTTTTGAATTAGGATAATTATTTCATACCTTAAACGGCCTCCATGGACACTTAGCCCTCTGTAAAATCTGGTCAACTTGCATGCGGTTTCACCGCAAACAATACAGTATAGAGTCTTACGAAAAAAACATTTTTTGTGATTGGGAATAACTTTTAAACTTTTCAAGGGAAGCCGATAATTTTATATCTAAATTAAAGCTTAGATTCTCCCCTTTCAGAAAAACACCATACTTTTGAATTTGGATAATTATTTCGTACCTTAAACGGCCTCCATGGACACATAGCCCTCTGTAAAATACCGTCAACTTGCATGCGGTTTCACCGCAAACAATACAGCACTATACAGTGTTACAAAAAACATTTCTATGGTTGGGAATAACTTTTAAAGTTTTCAAGGGAGGTCGATAATTTTATATCTAAATTAAAGCGTAGGTTCTCCCCTTTCAGAAAAACACCATACTTTTGAATTTGGATAATTATTTCGTACCTTAAACGGCCTCCATGGACACATAGCCCTCTGTAAAATACCGTCAACTTGCATGCGGTTTCACCGCAAACAATACAGCACTATACAGTGTTACAAAAACATTTCTATGGTTGGGAATAACTTTTAAAGTTTTCAAGGGAGGCCGATAATTTTATATCTAAATTAAAGCTTAGGTTCTCCCCTTTCAGAAAAACACCATACTTTTGAATTTGGATAATTATTTCGTACCTTAAACGGCCTCCATGGACACATAGCCCTCTGTAAAATACGGTCAACTTGCATGCGGTTTCACCGCAAACAATACAGCACTATACAGTGTTACAAAGAAAACATTTCTATGGTTGGGAATAACTTTTAAAGTTTTCAAGGGAGGCCGATAATTTTATATCTAAATTAAAGCGTAGGTTCTCCCCTTCAGAAAAAACACCATACTTTTGAATTTGGATAATTATTTCGTACCTTAAACGGCCTCCATGGACACATAGCCCTCTGTAAAATACCGTCAACTTGCATGCGGTTTCACCGCAAACAATACAGCACTATACAGTGTTACAAAAAAAAAACATTTCTATGGTTGGGAATAACTTTTAAAGTTTTCAAGGGAGGTCGATAATTTTATATCTAAATTAAAGCGTAGGTTCTCCACTTTCAGAAAAACCCAATACTTTTGAATTTGGATAATTATTTCGTACCTTAAACGGCCTCCATGGACACTTAGCCCTCTGTAAAATACCGTCAACTTGCATGCGGTTTCACCGCAAACAATACAGCACTATACAGTGTTACAAAAAAACATTTCTATGGTTGGGAATAACTTTTAAAGTTTTCAAGGGAGGCCGATAATTTTATATCTAAATTAAAGCGTAGGTTCTCCCCTTTCAGAAAAACACCATACTTTTGAATTTGGATAATTATTTCGTACCTTAAACGGCCTCCATGGACACATAGCCCTCTGTAAAATACCGTCAACTTGCATGCGGTTTCACCGCAAACAATACAGCACTATACAGTGTTACAAAAAAACATTTCTATGGTTGGGAATAACTTTTAAAGTTTTCAAGGGAGGTCGATAATTTTATATCTAAATTATAGCGTAGGTTCTCCCCTTTCAGAAAAACACCATACCTTTGAATTTGGATAATTATTTCGTACCTTAAACGGCCTCCATGGACACATAGCCCTCTGTAAAATACGGTCAACTTGCATGCGGTTTCACCGCAAACAATACAGCACTATACAGTGTTACAAAAAAACATTTCTATGGTTGGGAATAACTTTTAAAATTTCAAGGGAGGTCGATAATTTTATATCTAAATTAAAGCGTAGGTTCTCCCCTTTCAGAAAAACACCATACTTTTGAATTTGGATAATTATTTCGTACCTTAAACGGCCTCCATGGACACATAGCCCTCTGTAAAATACCGTCAACTTGCATGCGGTTTCACCGCAAACAATACAGCACTATACAGTGTTACAAAAAAAAAACATTTCTATGGTTGGGAATAACTTTTAAAGTTTTCAAGGGAGGCCGATAATTTTATATCTAAATTAAAGCTTAGGTTCTCCCCTTTCAGAAAAACACCATACTTTTGAATTTGGATAATTATTTCGTACCTTAAACGGCCTCCATGGACACATAGCCCTCTGTAAAATACCGTCAACTTGCATGCGGTTTCACCGCAAACAATACAGCACTATACAGTGTTACAAAAAACATTTCTATGGTTGGGAATAACTTTTAAAGTTTTCATCGGAGGCCGATAATTTTATATCTAAATTAAAGCGTAGGTTCTCCCCTTTCAGAAAAACACCATACTTTTGAATTTGGATAATTATTTCGTACCTTAAACGGCCTCCATGGACACACAGCCCTCTGTAAAATACCGTCAACTTGCATGCGGTTTCACCGCAAACAATACAGCACTATACAGTGTTACAAAAAAAAACATTTCTATGGTTGGGAATAACTTTTAAAGTTTTCAAGAGAGGTCGATAATTTTATATCTAAATTAAAGCGTAGGTTCTCCGCTTTCAGAAAAACACCATACTTTTGAATTTGGATAATTATTTCGTACCTTAAACGGCCTCCATGGACACATAGCCCTCTGTAAAATACCGTCAACTTGCATGCGGTTTCACCGCAAACAATACAGCACTATACAGTGTTACAAAAAAACATTTCTATGGTTGGGAATAACTTTTAAAGTTTTCAAGGGAGGCCGATAATTTTATATCTAAATTAAAGCTAAGGTTCTCCCCTTTCAGAAAAACACCATACTTTTGAATTTGGATAATTATTTCGTACCTTAAACGGCCTCCATGGACACATAGCCCTCTGTAAAATACCGTCAACTTGCATGCGGTTTCACCGCAAACAATACAGCACTATACAGTGTTACAAAAACATTTCTATTGTTGGGAATAACTTTTAAAGTTTTCAAAGGGAGGCCGATAATTTTATATCTAAATTAAAGCTTAGGTTCTCCCCTTTCAGAAAAACACCATACTTTTGAATTTGGAAAATTATTTCGTACCTTAAACGGACTCCATGGACACACAGCCCTCTGTAAAATAACGTCAACTTGCATGCGGTTTCACCGCAAACAATACAGCACTATACAGTGTTACATAAAAAAAACATTTCTGTGGTTGTGAATAACTTTTAAAGTTTTCAAGGGAGGTCGATAATTTTATATCTAAATTAAAGCGTAGGTTCTCCCCTTTCAGAAAAACACCATACTTTTGAATTTGGATAATTATTTCGTACCTTAAACGGCCTCCATGGACACATAGCCCTCTGTAAAATACGGTCAACTTGCATGCGGTTTCACCGCAAACAATACAGCACTATACAGTGTTACAAAAACAAACATTTCTATGGTTGGGAATAACTTTTAAAGTTTTCAATGGAGGTCGATAATTTTATATCTAAATTAAAGCGTAGGTTCTCCCCTTTCAGAAAAACACCATACTTTTGAATTTGGATAATTATTTCGTACCTTAAACGGCCTCCATGGACACATAGCCCTCTGTAAAATACCGTCAACTTGCATGCGGTTTCACCGCAAACAATCATTTCTATGGTTGGGAATAACTTTTAAAGTTTTCAAGGGAGGCCGATAATTTTATATCTAAATTAAAGCTTAGGTTCTCCCCTTTCAGAAAAACACCATACTTTTGAATTTGGATAATTATTTCGTACCTTAAACGGCCTCCATGGACACATAGCCCTCTGTAAAATACCGTCAACTTGCATGCGGTTTCACCGCAAACAATACAGCACTATACAGTGTTACAAAAAAAACATTTCTATGGTTGGGAATAACTTTTAAAGTTTTCAAGGGAGGCCGATAATTTTATATCTAAATTAAAGCGTAGGTTCTCCCCTTTCAGAAAAACACCATACTTTTGAATTTGGATAATTATTTCGTACCTTAAACGGCCTCCATGGACACATAGCCCTCTGTAAAATACCGTCAACTTGCATGCGGTTTCACCGCAAACAATACAGCACTATACAGTGTTACAAAAAAACATTTCTATGGTTGGGAATAACTTTTAAAGTTTTCAAAGGAGGCCGATAATTTTATATCTAAATTAAAGCGTAGGTTCTCCCTTTCAGAAAAACACCATACTTTTGAATTTGGATAATTATTTCGTACCTTAAACGGCCTCCATGGACATAGCCCTCTGTAAAAATACCGTCAACTTGCATGCGGTTTCACCGCAAACAATACAGCACTATACAGTGTTACAAAAAACATTTCTATGGTTGGGAATAACTTTTAAAGTTTTCAAGGAGCCGATAATTTTATATCTAAATTAAAGCTTAGGTTCTCCCCTTTCAGAAAAAACACCATACTTTTGAATTTGGATAATTATTTCGTACCTTAAACGGCCTCCATGGACACATAGCCCTCTGTAAAATACCGTCAACTTGCATGCGGTTTCACCGCAAACAATACAGCACTATACAGTGTTACAAAAAAACATTTCTGTTGTTGGGAATAACTTTTAAAGTTTTCAAGGGAGGCCGATAATTTTATATCTAAATTAAAGCGTAGGTTCTCCCCTTTCAGAAAAACACCATACTTTTGAATTTGGATAATTATTTCGTACCTTAAACGGCCTCCATGGACACATAGCCCTCTGTAAAATACCGTCAACTTGCATGCGGTTTCACCGCAAACAATACAGCACTATACAGTGTTACAAAAAAAAACATTTCTATGGTTGGGAATAACTTTTAAAGTTTTCAAGGAAGGCCGATAATTTTATATCTAAATTAAAGCATAGGTTCTCCCCTTTCAGAAAAACACCATACTTTTGAATTTGGATAATTATTTCGTACCTTAAACGGCCTCCATGGACACATAGCCCTCTGTAAAATACCGTCAACTTGCATGCGGTTTCACCGCAAACAATACAGCACTATACAGTGTAAAAAAAACATTTCTATGGTTGGGAATAACTTTTAAAGTTTTCAAGGGAGGCCGATAATTTTATATCTAAATTAAAGCTTAGGTTCTCCCCTTTCAGAAAAACACCATACTTTTGAATTTGGATAATTATTTCGTACCTTAAACGGCCTCCATGGACACATAGCCCTCTGTAAAATACCGTCAACTTGCATGCGGTTTCACCGCAAACAATACAGCACTATATAGTGTTACAAAAAAACATTTCTATGGTTGGGAATAACTTTTAAAGTTTTCAAGGGAGGCCGATAATTTTATATCTAAATTAAAGCTTAGGTTCTCCCCTTTCAGAAAAAACACCATACTTTTGAATTTGGATAATTATTTCGTACCTTAAACGGCCTCCATGGACACATAGCCCTCTGTAAAATACCGTCAACTTGCATGCGGTTTCACCGCAAACAATACAGCACTATACAGTGTTACAAAAAAAACATTTCTATGGTTGGGAATAACTTTTAAAGTTTTCAAGGGAGGCCGATAATTTTATATCTAAATTAAAGCGTAGGTTCTCCCCTTTCAGAAAAACACCATACTTTTGAATTTGGATAATTATTTCGTACCTTAAACGGCCTCCATGGACACATAGCCCTCTGTAAAATACCGTCAACTTGCATGCGGTTTCACCGCAAACAATACAGCACTATACAGTGTTACAAAAAAAACATTTCTATGGTTGGGAATAACTTTTAAAGTTTTCAAGGAAGGCCGATAATTTTATATCTAAATTAAAGCGTAGGTTCTCTCCTTTCAGAAAAACACCATACTTTTGAATTTGGATAATTATTTCGTACCTTAAACGGCCTCCATGGACACATAGCCCTCTGTAAAATACCGTCAACTTGCATGCGGTTTCACCGCAAACAATACAGCACTATACAGTGTTACAAAAAAAAAAAAACATTTCTAGGGTTGGGAATAACTTTTAAAGTTTTCAAGGGAGGCCGATAATTTTATATCTAAATTAAAGCGTAGGTTCTCCCCTTTCAGAAAAACACCATACTTTTGAATTTGGATAATTATTTCGTACCTTAAACGGCCTCCATGGACACATAGCCCTCTGTAAAATACCGTCAACTTGCATGCGGTTTCACCGCAAACAATACAGCACACTAAACTGTGTAACAAAAACATTTCTATGGTTGGGAATAACTTTTAAAGTTTTCAAGGGAGGCCGATAATTTTATATCTAAATTAAAGCAGATCGTCACCCCGTTCAGAAAAAACCATACTTTTGAATTTGGATAATTATTTCGTACCTTAAACGGCCTCCATGGACACATAGCCCTCTGTAAAATACCGTCAACTTGCATGCGGTTTCACCGCAAACAATACAGCACTATACAGTGTTACAAAAAACATTTCTATGGTTGGGAATAACTTTTAAAGTTTTCAAGGAGGCCGATAATTTTATATCTAAATTAAAGCTTAGGTTCTCCCTTTCAGAAAAACACCATACTTTTGAATTTGGATAATTATTTCGTACCTTAAACGGCCTCCATGGACACATAGCCCTCTGTAAAATACCGTCAACTTGCATGCGGTTTCACCGCAAACAATACAACACTATACAGTATTACACAAAAACAATTCTATGGTTGGGAATAACTTTAAAGTTTTCAAGGAGGCCGATAATTTTATATCTAAATTAAAGCTTAGGTTCTAGCCTTTCAGAAAAACACCATACTTTTGAATTTGGATAATTATTTCGTACCTTAAACGGCCTCCATGGACACATAGCCCTCTGTAAAATACCGTCAACTTGCATGCGGTTTCACCGCAAACAATACAGCACTATACAGTGTTACAAAAAAAACATTTCTGTGGTTGGGAATAACTTTTAAAGTTTTCAAGGAAGGTCGATAATTTTATATCTAAATTAAAGCGTAGGTTCTCCCCTTTCAGAAAAACACCATACTTTTGAATTTGGATAATTATTTCGTACCTTAAACGGCCTCCATGGACACATAGCCCTCTGTAAAATACCGTCAACTTGCATGCGGTTTCACCGCAAACAATACAGCACTATACAGTGTTACAAAACAAACATTTCTATGGTTGGGAATAACTTTAAAGTTTTCAAGGGAGGTCGATAATTTTATATCTAAATTAAAGCGTAGGTTCTCCCCTTTCAGAAAAACACCATACTTTTGAATTTGGATAATTATTTCGTACCTTAAACGGCCTCCATGGACACATAGCCCTCTGTAAAATACCGTCAACTTGCATGCGGTTTCACCGCAAACAATACAGCACTATACAGTGTTACAAAAACATTTCTATTGTTGGGAATAAGTTTTAAAGTTTTCAAGGAGGCCGATAATTTTATATCTTTTAAAAG
>CM055829.1:482867-523176 GCA_029582265.1 Zoroaster sp. YZ-2022
TCTCGCAGCCCCTTTTTGCAATTTGGTGTTATATTTGACTCGACAATGACTTTAAAACCACATATCTCCAACATTGTTCGCATATCATCATTTCATATCAGAAATATAAGCCGAATTAGGAAATACTTGAATAAAAGTGCTGCTGAAAAAATTATACATGCATTTGTCACATCACGGCTCGATAACGGGAATGCTCTCCTTTACGGTCTTCCGCAGAATCAAATATCTCGTCTTCAGCACATACAAAACACAGCAGCTCGTGTTGTGACTTTGTCCAGAAAGTCATGCCATATCACGCCAATCTTGAAAGAACTGCACTGGCTTCCTGTTTCACAGAGAATTGTTTTTAAACTTATGCTAATTGTTCACAAAATCTTTTAATAACATTGCTCCAATTTATATTTCTGAACTACTTAAAGTCTACACTCCATCACGCAATTTCCGCTCCAGCAACATGTCACTCCTCAAGGAACCAACTTCAAAACGGAACTGGGGTGATAGGTCGTTTTCTGTCGCAGCTCCGAGACTCTGGAATCATCTTCCAACTAAACTCAAATCTTGTCATAGTATAACCAGATTCAAGTCGATGCTTAAAACTCATCTTATGTCACAACTCTTCAAAGATGATGTATATTTGTAATTGCATTGTAGGTACATGTATCTCGGTACATAATTTGTTTTGTTTTCCGTATGCTATCATTGTATATTGTTTGTATTAATGTTTTTTCTTTGTTTCCGCGCCTTGAGCGCCCAGCAGGGTGGATATGTGCGCGCTAAAAATCTTTATTATTATTATTATTATTATCAAGGAGGCAAAGAAATGCCGAAAACGGCTCGAGAGACGTTGGCGGAGAACAAGGCTGTTATCTGATAGGAAATTATTCCAAGCGCAACGGCTCTGTGCCACAAAACTTATAGAAAAGGCAAAATCTTCCTTCTACAAAAATTAACGCCTGTGATGATCAAAAAGCACTTTTTCAAGTTGTTGAAGAACTTTTGCAAAATAAAGGCTCACCCAAATTACCACGGCACAATGATGTTGGAAAGTTAACTGAAAGATTCTGCAGTTTCTTCTCATCCAAGATATCCAAGATTCGTGAACAACTGGTCACTAATACAGTCACTCAAAATGTTAATATTGTGAGGACACAAAGTAAGAAAGGGATCTCATTTTTGGAGAAATTTACACCAGTCTCGGAGCAAGAAGTTGGAGAATTTATTACATCTTCGCCGAGAAAATCGTGTGATCTCGACCCGCTGCCAACCTCCATTTTGAAAAATCATTTGGATATTGTTCTTCCAACTATCACAAATATTGTAAACCTGTCACTAGAAACTGCCACTTTCCCACACATGATGAAACAGGCTCTTGTTAGACCTTTGCTGAAAAAGGCATCTCTCGACCAGGAGGACTTGAAAAATTATAGACCTGTGTCAAATTTACCATTTATTTCAAAAATTATTGAAAAAGCAGTTGCCTCACAGATATCTGATCACATGTTTAAGCACAATCTTTTCAATCATCTTCAATCAGCCTACAGGAAATACCATGGTACGGAGACGGCATTAATCCGTGTCCAAAATGACATTCTTCGTGATCTTGACAACAAAAAATCTGTATTTCTAGTACTGCTTGATTTATCAGCAGCCTTTGATACGGTTGATCATGAGATATTACTTTCCCGTCTTGAAGCTGCTGCTGGCATTACGTCATCTGCACTGAACTGGATTCGGTCATATTTACACAACAGGACTCAATCTGTCTGCATAAATGGTACATTATCTTCGGATATTCCACTTTTTTATGGTGTACCACAAGGATCTGTACTCGGACCCCTATTCTTCATAATATATACTGGCCCCATCACCAACAGCTCACAGATACAATTTGCAAATCCATCTTTATGCTGATGACACTCAACTGTATTTGTCATTTAACCCAAAACTGCCTGGAGATGAGCATTCCGCAGTAGACCGAATAGAGAAATGTGTTATTGAGATTAAGCATTGGATGAAGTCTAACAAATTAAAACTTCAATGATGATAAAACTGAGCTGTTGATCATATCATCCAAAAATCAAAGGAAACACATTATATCAAAGTCTGTTAAAGTCGGTGAGAGCGTTATCTTGGCTAATTCCAAAGCTCGCAATCTTGGTCTTGTTTTTGATGACGAAATGTCCATGAAATCACATGTTAATAAAAATTTCAAACTGGTTATTTTCATCTCCGGAATATTAAGACTATACGCAAAGTTCTGTCAAAAGAGAGTACTGAGAAATTGATTCATGCTTTCATATCATCTCGTTTGGATTGTGGTAATGCTTTGCTCTATGGAATACCTAAAACCTCATTCACAGACTTCAATTAATCCAAAATGCTGCGGCAAGGACCATATTCATGGTTCATAAGTCAGATCACATAACATCCTCACTGAAGCAATTACACTGGCTCCCAGTTCAACAACGGATAGTTTTCAAGATATGTCTTCTTACATGGAAAGCTCTACATGGCAACTCACCTTCATATATTCAAGATCTTCTTACCATTCACAACTCTAATCGCAGTGGACTACGCTCAGCAAACCAAAACTTCCTTACTGTACCACATGGAACTTGTAAAACTTTTGGGATAGGGCTTTTTCTGTTGCAGCCCCTTCCCTTTGGAATATGCTTCCACAAAGTTTAAGACTGTGTGACAATTTTAATTCTTTCAAAAAACTTTAGAAAACTCACCTTTTTGTACAAGCTTATAATGAATGTTAATTTTGTGCATTTTGTTTCATGTATTTATCTTTGTTTATCTAATGTTCCATATCTTTGTGTCTTTCATTATCACCAGCGCCTCGGATTAGGTTTCTAGATAGATGGCGCTTTATAAGTTTCATTATTATTTATAAGTTTCATTATTATTAATACGCCTCCCCCTAATTATAGTCTACAGTTTTAGGCCAAAAACAAAAACAAAAAGTCTGCTGTTTCTGGTCTCCGCGCGCGTTGCCTCAGACCCGTACGTCGAAATTTGGTCTGGTTCCAATAGCCGCGTATACATGTATCACAAATTTCACTGAATGGCGTCACCGCACCGATTTGAAGCCGACCTATGACCAGAATCCGCAGATTTTTTTGGCCTTTCATTTGTATCTCATAGTTAAGACTCTACATTGAGCTGAAACTTTTGCAGGTTGGTTGTTCACTTTAAATAATGATTCGAAAATGTTAATTAACATCATTCACTTTTGTGAACCTTTTCTTTATAGTAATTGACCTTATTGATGTTCGTATTCAACTATTAAGTACAGGATGTAAATAATTAGTTTCTGTGTGCAATTATAGCCTTCACGTTTATAGATGCCTTTCACATTTGTCTCATGATTAACACTCCACATTCAGCTGAAACTTCTGCAGGTAAATAATGATTCGAAGAAAGTACACTACCATATTAAAGCAGAAGATGACATTGATATTCCATTTCTATCCAAATATCAAGTGCAGGATGTAGATAATTAGTTCCTGCGTGCTATGTAGCCTTCACTTTTATAGACGCTCAAATGATTATTATGTTTTTTAAGCAAGGGCATTACAAATGGCTGGTTACTTTTTCTGTATGCTTGTGGTAATAATAAATACCGTAAGGGCCCATAGCGAAGGCTAAATATTCTCGAGTGCGGAGGCCAATTTGCTGATCAAATATCTCTTCTTTTAATGATTGACTTGTTAGGTATCAGCTGTCAGCCTGTCTTTTGTATATCCTCTCGTGTCCTGCTTAAGGTTTTGCTTGCCGATAACAAAACAATGTGCTAAAACACTTTTGCTACATGTTGACACAATTAATAATTTTATGTTCATGTATTCTCTTTTCAACATGTGAAATTATTTTAAATTGAGTATTTATTAATGCTGTACTATAATGTATTTTATTGTTGTCGGCAGTCGACATGAAAATAAATGTTTCAATCAATCAGTCAATCAATCAATCAATCAATCAACTCAGTAATCGTCGTCTTTTGGGAACTACTCATAACTCGCGTTATTCGAAAAAAATAGTCAATGTTTTCAGAAAATTTGACCACAGTAGGGTGCAAAAGCACCCTTCGCACCCCTCTAAACCCCAACCCGGTAAGGTGTCACACCCCCACACCCCCGCTCGCTACAGCCCTGGTGGTATCCTATGGGAAGAACCACGATATCCTATGGGAAGCACCGTGGTATCATATGGAATGAACCATGTCATCCTATTGAACGCAACATGGTATCCTGCGGTTATTACGGAAAGTATCAGAGCATATGGGAAGCATCATAATACCCACGGTATGCATTGAGAAGGATGCATTGAGAACGCATTAAGTGAGCACCTTGTGGAAAAAATTGAAATTCATGGGAACTAATGTAAACAAATAGGAAAACAATGGGACTTAATGAGAATATTATGTGATTTTAATGGGAACCAATGAGAACACGACTGAAAGCATATTGTGTTGACCCTACAAACACCTCATGATGACCCTGCCCAGTCATAACAATGTATCTTCATAACAATGTATCCACAGATGAAGGGATGGATAATCTTGAGAAGGTTCCCCTGTTTCTGGAAAGTGAAGAACGGAGTAACATAGGCCTAGTTAAGTTTGTGGCCCTTTGTGTCATTGAGAGGTTCAATTACTAAAACCTTCTCTAATCAGAAGGTCCGTCAGCAGGTCAAGTGTTCACTCGATCTAGATGACTTTATTACACAACCTGAAAATGAAAGAAAATAGTTTTATTCGGTTCGTCACTCGGTTTATTGCACGTCATTGGTCATTGGATCCAATTTGTATATAGTAACTCAGTTAAGTCGGAGCTATCCAACATTTTCGACAGTATACTCCTTATTTGAAATAGTGGTTTATTTGATGTTAGTCATTTTAAATAAATACAAATAAACAAATAACCTTTATATCTTGGTGTATATTTCTTTTCTGAAATGTCTGCGTTATTTACAGGTGGATTCCTGTTAAATAAAAAACGATTGCTCTTAAAGATGCATATTCCGTGTTCAAAATGATTTGACCTTGAAAATATATCAACATTCGAATGGCTATTTTTTGATGGTCAAGGAAGTGAAAACAGTTTTTCATAAGAAATCAAATAAAAAATCAATAAAATCAATAATAAAAGATCACTAATGCTGGACATTGCGTAATAGTTTTTCCTACTATTCAAAACGAGTTATCATTCAAAATGATATAACTTTAATGGCTTACCAAAAACGCAAATCTGAATTTAAATACAATTTCAAGGTAACATTAAAAATGTGAATAAGACCGTCTAAAATAACTGATTGGTGATCATCCTTTAAAAATAAAAATCAAGTCAAATTAAAGGTTGTTATTTGAATATCTTTTTCATTTTCAACAGCACAGCTCTTCATGCAATCTCGTTTGGGATAAATAGGCCATATGGGATAAATGAAAAGATGCCTGGAAAATGAGTTTCGATCCAACACCCGTGGGTTTACTTTTTAAAGGTATAATAGTTAGTTATAGACATATTAAACACTATATTAAAAGTTCTCCAAAAAATATCCAGTAAAATTTGCACAATGGACAAAGTTTGCCAAAACGCCTATTGTGTGGTTTAGGCCATGTTTAAGACCGTATTTCTCAGAAACTAAACGACCGTGTCTTCCCAAATTCACCGAATGGTTAGCCAACAGAGTTTTTACAAGTATCCAACAGCTTAGCCCTCAACAATGTACAGTCATTGAATGGCTAGTATGGGAAAATGATGATTCATTCCATTTTATCAACTAAATTACTGTGGTAACCATAACTCGTAACTGAAATATCTCAAAGGGCTCAAATTTTCACATAATGTACAAAATGCAACTATGAATACAATATGAATCCTGAGAGATTAAGTTGATCATTTGCTTCTGTTTCTCTACAGCTAACATTAAAAATAAGTGATTTTTCCACTTTCTGCCAATTTTGTTGACAGTTGATTTCTAATTAAATAACATATTCAAAACCTTCACCAATCCAGCGACAGGTACGTTTGCCTGGGTTGGAGCAGAAATAAGTGAGGTTGTGTTTCTAAACGATTTTCCTTGGACCGCACAAGTATTGCCTTGGAATGATATGCTGCTTTTATTAGAAGGGCACACAGTCCATATATCAGCACCCAAGAGTCATTATGCAAGAGATCTAACTTTTGATAAGGACACTCCCACATTTTCCACTGGAAAGCAGCCCTTGGTTTACATTAGTGGTGGCTCTGTAGATGAACGCGAGACTGAGATGATGTCTGTTAATAGGTGGAACACATTCACATTTTCATATCAAATTCCAAAAGAACCAAAAGGATATAGCTGCATGTCCATTTTGCTTTGCACATTTCATACTGGATAATATTAATGAAGATGATTTAAATGAGGTACTACAATGCAATCATTAGGTTTTATAAATGACCATTGTTAAATTAAAATTACTACCCTCATGACCAAAGTAGTAGTAGTAGTAATTCTTGTGAGTTGCAACTGTACTCAACAGGTCACAAACTGATACAATTTCATACTCTCAATTGATTCTGCTCCGCCATTAACATATATGTATTTGAAAAATTACTAAAATGCGTTGTCATTTTGTGGAGTCCCATGACCAAGCGGATAAGAAAACTAGCTCGCAGTTTTGTGGACTCGGTCTGCAATGAGAATATAAAATGTTCTCACTGCAACAAGGCGGTTTAAAGGTAGTATACACCATTTGCTTTTGCTGTAATTTTCGAACATGGATGGGTTAGGGGATTCATATTTTATAGTAAATATTGTGACGCTGACCTGTTTTAAAGTTTTGTGTTCATAGATTCTTGAAAAACCAAGAAAAAATGCTGTTCTGGTAGTCATGTGGTCTTGTGGTCAGTGTTTGAAATTTCGTTGGAAATTGATACAAAATTCCACTTTTCTTGAGAACCGCAGCACACCAGGTGCCATGATTTCACAAGATGCTTGAGACTGTTATTCACTTACAGTCAAGTAAGGTATTTCATAATAATTCACTAGTTTTGTTTTTTGATGTTTGCAAATGGTGTATACTATGTGTGTATACTGGTGTATACTATGCGCGATGAGTAAATATACCCAACCAAAAACAAAGCCCCATAATACTTTTGGTCTGATTCAAAAACTACTGAGCACTTTTCGGTCAAATAACCATTAATCACAAAGTTGCACTTTTGTGTAATTGCATGAGAAGTGGACCACCACGCGTTATTAAACATTAAATTTGAACAATTCATTTGTTCACTAAACTTTGAAGAACATGATAATTTATGCACACCAAACAGGGAGAAAAGATGAACAACAATGTGGGTGTGAACTTCAGTTACTTACTTGCGATCTTTAAAAAAAAAAAATTTTATAAAATGATTTCAAATCTTGTTGTTCATCTTTCTCCCCGTTTGGTGTGCATAATTGTCATGTTCTTCAAAGTTCAGTGAACAAATGAATTGTTCCAATGTAATGTTTAATAATATATTGGTCCACTTTCTCATGCGATTACACAAAATTGCAACATTTTTCAGCACTTTTTGACATAAATTGCTTAATTTCGTGCAAAATAAAGAGTATGGCTGGATTCCTACAGGGTTTCTCTATTGATTAGTGGTTATTTGACCGAAAAGTGCTCAGTAGTTTTTGAATTAGAACAAAAAGTATAAGGGGGACTTTCTTTTTCGGTTGGGTGTATTGTTAAAATACACTATTTGTTTAGAAAATTTGTGTTGGGTCCAGTGTAACAAAAAGTTGACAGTAATGCTCCTTGATATTAAATATATAAAAATTTACTCATTACTTAGTTTCTGGATCAGAGCTTGGCAATTATGGTGTACCGGTAACTAACAGTTTTTCCTTTGTTTGGACCTGCTGCTAGGTATTTCATTTCAACAAACGAAAAAAAATGCAAATATGTAAGTATTAATGAATGCAACTAATAAATGTGACCTGTTCCAACGAAACCAGAAACAAGTCGCACAGGCTGATTTTGTGCTATGACCGGATAAAATAAAATGGGGTGAAAATTTAGTGAAATTTGTATTTGCAGTTTTGGGTGGATTTGGTGACATTAATCTCTTATCTTTCACCCTGTTATTTTTTTATTTTGCCAGAACAAAATCGGTCAAGTGGTAAAATCGTGCAATTCCTCTGATAAACCATGAAAACAACAAAAAATGCTCACTTTTAAAATGTCAAAAGTGGTTTTCCTTTAGCTGAACGAAACCACCCGTACTAAAATTAACATAACAATAATTCTGGTGTCAAATTAAAGCTAAACGTGTCCTCGTTCCATCTATACCAAAAACTCAATTTCACCAAAATATGACTTGTTTATGGTTTTGTGAGAGCAGGTCACAAATGTGGAGATGTAAAACAGAAATGAAAACAAATGAAAACAAATAAAATTTCTTTAATGTGCACCAAAATCTGTGGTGTGATTTGTATTTTATTCATGCAGTGTTTATTTCTTAGCACAAAATACACAAAAAGTATTACCATTTAGACATAATTATGACCAAGTTACCAAGCCTTTTTTGCACTCATTTGCTAGGAATACCCTAACATCATCTGGAAGTAGAGATGCGCAAGTAATTTAGTGATAAATAAGACTTCAGGCTATGCATAGTGGAATGAGATATAAGAAAGTTTGCGGTGGCACCATGTGACTGTAATATCTTTCACAAGTGTAGGTTCTTAAAAGAACCACTTGGTTGGAAACCAAACGGTTCTTTTAAGAAGCTACAAAACTCAAGAAAGAGATAATAGTCGCATGGTGTCACTATGAAAACAGATTTTCTAAAATTGTAAATAACTTGTTTATCCCATTTTACCCCCATGGGTTTTGGTGCATACGCGACTCTAAGTGGGTCATGTGTCGAGGTGGGGACACGGTTTCTCTTGTGAGGTAATTAAGTAATTAGGTGTTCGGGTATGCACCCGAAACACCTATTGTTTTTGTTCGGTTTTTTTTTTAAATATTTTTTTTTAGGTGTTCGGGTATGTACCCGAAACACCTATTGTTTTTGTTCGTTTTTTTGTTCGTTTTTTTTTTTTTCTTCTTCTTTTCCGGATCGATTGTCTACAAAAAATACATACTTGCAAACTTCACATGAACTTCAAACTTGGCATATACTTAGAACATAACACGTAAATGAAACTAGAGTTGTGACGTCATGATTAGGTCATCAGATATCGAATTACGATAGATCAAACTTTAATATCTAAAACGTTTCACTTACGTTTCACCTCTGTTGGTGAATCTAAATCAGCTCTGGTCGTGCTCATTATGTATGCATGTTTAAGGAATTGAGCATTTACGCTTCGGAAATGCAATTGACTCGGCTATCGTGACCCCTGAAAAAATTGTGTTTCTGATCAATTCGTTTCGCATAATATATTATGTGATTGACTAAAATCATTTTTAGTTTTTTTTTTATGTCAGCATAATCTATTTATTCTGAAAAAGGTCACTTTATTAATAGCTCTTTTCAAGGTCGTTGAATCGATTACTGCCACATGTTTCAACAGTTGGGTGCATGCAGACCTGCGGAGAAAACCTTCCACAAAAGCGAGTTTTTCACTATTTTCTGAATTTTTCCTATCACCAGTGGATGTTTCATCGTTGAAAACAGACATTATTATGCACACTTAATTGGAGGTAAGTCTGGGCAATGACAAATTTACGAGAATCTTTGATTTAAAAATAAGCATTTTAAGCGGCTTCAGACATGTCAGATGTGTTGTAACGCGTTGGTTGACGTGGGTTTTTCCTCCATGACTCTTTTGAAATACTTAGTGGTAAATAGTCTGTAACGTTAGGAGAGTGAAGCCTAGGCATGAGTACAATTAGTTGAATTTAAAAAAAAAAAGATGCTAACGTTAGATGTGTTATCAATAGGATGTAATCAGTGTAATATCTAATGTTAGCTCTGTGAAATTAAATAATTGATTAATTTAAACAAACAAACAAATAGTCTGAACAGTGAACAACAATGTTTAAGGGCTGAAAACATTAATAATATAGCATTATTACAGCTGGCCATGTCTACCAATGTCATGCATGTATAATACTGCAGGTACTTTGTAAATTATGTATGTCGCAATATTCTCCAACAAGTCTGAGTTTATTAGCAAAGGTACATTTTAAATAATTTTGGTTGACACTAATAATATTTACAACGACAATCATGACATTTAGGGAAAACTTGTACATGTAGCTTTGCATGGTGAAGAAGATAAGTAAGACTAATTGCAGTGACACCATGTGAAATACGCTAGTGAGTAGTAATTAGTTCTGAAAAGAACTAGAGGTTACAAATCTTGACATTTCGATCAGTATGCTCTGATCGTCCTCAGGATTTACTACTCAATAGAGAATTTCACATGGTGTCACCGTAACTAGTCTTACTTAATCATGAAATTTAACGAATATCATTTATGATACTTTTCAGAATTTGTGATCACATGAAATCATGAAATGGTTTTGAATACAACAAAATAAAACATGCTTATTTTGAGTTTAATTTTCTTTCACAGCTGATCTTCCTAGATGGAACTCCCTCAATTCTGGTGTGGCGATGGTTTGATCACTGTATGGGAACATTGCAAACAGTAGGATTAGCTGCAAAGGTAAGAGTTATGTCATATTTGGAAACAGTCCGGCATTGGGTTAGAAATTAACAGACTTTACAGATATTTTTATTGTTTTAAGTAGCAAACTCTTTGTTTGTAAAACTGTACCATGAAATTGCTGTAAAGGGAAGTTACAACAATGGTAGATCTAAAAACCTATAAATCAATCATCCTGAGAAATTATTTGGTTTTCATGTTAGAGAAAAGAGGAATCGTTGTCAAAAACGGAAAAAACATGTAACAATTTTGTTTATATTTTTTACAAGAATGTGTTAGTACCATATACCAATGTTGTACATTCCCTTTAATTTTATATTGCATTTTTAGATACATGGACCCCAAAATGTAAGTAAATAGGCCCTGAACTATTTGACCAATGAAAGATTTTCTAGAGATTTGATGTAACAATGAAAAACCACAAATAATACACGAGGTAGTGCATCCCATGTATACATACATGTACATACTGTATGTGTAAAACAATGTTTTTTTTCTTATTTTTGACAGATCTTTATGCATGTCCTTATTCCTGGTATTGTGGTGGTGTGATGGCACTGCATGATGCTTAACAACTTTTGCAGAGGATCTTTTATTCCGTGAACTTCACGTCCTGCCATGTTGAATTCAGTATGTACCAGCTTGCCACCTTATGGCACCTCCAGTAGACCAATTTCTACTTGATACATACATGTAAATGTAGCTTTGGGCCAATGTTGATTCCAGAGAAACTTCAGTAAATTCAGTAAATTCAGTAAATCAGGAGTACAATGTCTGTGTCAAAACAGCATGGAGTCAAGGAGTTGAACAATTGTAATATCTTGAGTGTAGGAAAAACTGAACAATATCCGTACTATTGCGCGGGATTTCTGTAAAAGAGGATGTGAATGATAAATCTGATGTCGCGTACATCTGCAAACATTTGAACTAAACCTGTCCTAAATCAGTGCACTATGACGTTCAAGTTAATCGTCCTTTTGGAGCTAAACACTGTTCATCAGTACATCATTGTTATGATTCAAAATATTCTTGAAAATATGTTTCTGTGTACTCACCTAGGCCTAATATCAGTGCTGCTTAGTATATAGTTATACCCATGAACTTGTTTTGTGTGGGCTGGGTGAAACAACTTTTGTGGTATCAAAAACGTAAGCACTTAATGTGATTAAACTTGCATAGCCAGGTTAATTTATGATGTATTATTTGAAAATAAAGGATTTTTATGCACTGTTCAGTACCTGAAAGTTATGTTCGCATAAAGACTGCAGACTAGACTGAGGTAAACAAAGACAGATATGACATGTGAATATAAAGATTGTACCCATCTCTTTCAGTCATAACTAAAAGACAACTCTACTTTTTGGGCCATGTTGTCCGTAAGGAGAAGTTGGAATGCCTGTCTCTCCAGGGCCTGATAAAGGGGAAAAGATCACGAGGAAGACAGAGGGGGAAGTATATGGATCGCATCAACCAACTAGTGAGAGAGGAGAATCAGGACGACCCAAGTTCTGCAGCACAAGTCTTTAACTGGGCACGGGATAGGACTAAATGGAAATTCATAACCGCCAACGCGTGTATCACGTCTGGCACCCTGAACAGAACAGAACCCATCTCTACCAAACATTTCAAAATTAATATGTGACAATGTTGCCAGAGAAAATATTATAGGGCTGTGATTCCTTTTTAAAAATTACTATTTTTGTGTTAGTAAAAACAAAAGAACTGAAAGTTAGGAAAAGAAAATTGAAATAAATGTAAGAAGATGTGAATCCAAAGTACTCCCATGACTTATTTATTGTATGTGTAAAAACTGTACCATGAAATTGCTGTAAAGGGCAGTTACAACAATGGTAAATCTAAAAACCTATAAATCAATCATGGACCCCAAAGTGTAAGTAAATAGGCCCTGAACTACTTGACCAATGAAAGATTTTCTAGATATTTGATGTAACAATGAAGAACTGTTCATTAACGTGAATGTATTGTATGTAAAATACATGTACTCAACGTGTGTGTTGTATATGTACTGTGCTCAATATTGGCGCGATTTGTATGTATGTGTGTACGGTACATACGTACACGCGCGCTATAATGCGACAATGCACACACATGATGCAGACTAGTCGCGCACTGTGTAGATTCACGTAAGCACACGACCCGTATTTTAGGACTGAAAAAGTCGTTTATATTGAAAATTTCTGTCATTGCCCACGAATCAAACAAGCTAAAAGATATGAAATATGTAATTTCTAAATGAATGCGTCTTCATTTTCCAATTAAACAATTCCAATCTATAAAAAAGAAAAAAATGAAGGTTTAGTATAATTTGTTATTATTTTTTGCTATAGCAGTACTGGCATTTCAGTCCAAGAGAAGGGGTGTACCTTTCCAATCCATGTCAGTTAAACATTTATTTAAATCTAAGCCCTTACCCCTATTTTCAACATCTTGCAACTTCAGATATGCAGAATTGATGCTGGGTGTGATTTTTGACATAATGAAGCACCAGTCGTCAGTCAATGGAATTGGTAATTTGGGCCCCTTATACTTTTATTGCTTGTTTGCCCCTCCCCTTCCCTAGTTCTTGGATTCTATAGTGCTGCAATGATAGACCAAAGCATTTTAGAAAACAAATGTGTTGGTTCATCACCAGTGGCAGTATGCCATCACCAAGAACTTGGGGGGAGGGGCAGACATTTTATTCCAAAATTACCGATTCCAATGACAACCTCTGAATGTCACCCATTCTGAACTGTCACTAAATCGTACATACAGAGCGTACATTTATTATAAATGCAGATTGATTCTGTTTTGTTGTCAACAAAGGATCATGGTTGGGTTCATTTACACTGAAGTCATTTCATTTGTTACATGCGTAAGACCATGTACACTAATTTCTAGATTGGTTACAAGTAGGTTAAACAGGTCAACAAAGTGGTTTCAATCGATTGTGGGGGTGTGGGATCAAGTGTGTAACCACAAAAGTCAAGTCATGAAACCCAACAGACAGTTAAAATTTACAAGCACCCATACAACTCTTTGATTATTTCAATGTTTAACAATTTATGTACAAATGGCATCTGATATTTAGGTTGTAATTCTGTAATATGGATGCAGCTACAGACATTTTGCCAATCATGTGTACAACCTTGAAAATGTAAAAATCAATGTAGAATTTGTTTTCAAATTTTATAAATTATTTTTAAATTATTTGTAGTATAGGTGCAAACAAAGACAGTTTATAAGCATGTCACAATAAGGAGATGCTTCATTACCTTTATTTTTCTTCTTCTTCTTTTTCTTCCGAATAAGAATTATCCAGAGACAAAAACATAGTTGCAGAGTTCACAGAACCTTAAAACTTCACACATAGTTAGACCTTAACATGTAGTTTTATGTCAAATTGTGACGTCATAGTGAGATCATCAGATATCGAATTACACTAAATCAAAGTTTAATATTTTCAAAATATCATATCTCATGAACCACAAGCGATATTTTCACAGTCTTTGCACCATGTTATAGATCTTTAATTGTGTGATTTTTCGTACACAGACGTGACCCCAATCCGACCTCTCCTTCCGGTCGAAACCGGAAGTTGAAAATTTCAAAAAATTCAAAAAATCATATCTCATGAACCACAAGCGATATTTTCACAGTCTTTGCACCATGTTATAGATCTTTAATTGTGTGATTTTTCGTACACAGACGTGACCCCAATCCGACCTCTCCTTCCGGTCGAAACCGGAAGTTGAAAATTTCAAAAAATTCAAAAAATCATATCTCATGAACCACAGAAAATATTTTCACAATCTTTGCATCATCTTAAAGACCTTGAACTATGTCACATTTCTTACACAGACATGACCCCAATTTGACCTCTCCTTCCGCTCGAAACCGGAAGTTGAAAATTTCAAAAAATTCAAAAAATCATATCTCATGAACCACAGAAAATATTTTCACAATCTTTGCATCATCTTAAAGACCTTGAACTATGTCACATTTCTTACACAGACATGACCCCAATTTGACCTCTCCTTCCGGTCGAAAACAGAAGTTTAAACGAACAACTATTCAGAAGCACAGCCATACTGACGTTCTCTTACACACAGATATATCGGCATATAGTGTGTGTATATGCATTATCTAATTAGAATAGAATAGTTCGAGTTTACGAAGACCGCGCAGGTCATGACCTGCCATGCATGCACGCGCACAGTATAGTACCATGCAGCAGCAAAAACAATGGCTTCCCTGAGTGTCGGGCCCGTCTGCAGAAAATGCGTCGCAGAAAATGTACTAATTTAGCATGGAATCCAAATTGTTATCATGAGTTGGACAAAGATTCTTTCATGTGCAAGTGGATGGAAGAAATAGACGGTATGGTTGAGTGTGATATTGCCAATGTCTAAGCGTTAGGGCTGTTGGAGCTAACCTACATAACATACGTCGCAGCTAACGTTACAGGTAATGTAGGAATTAATTTTAAAAGAATTTGAAAAATATCTGGACCTAATCAGACTACATATATTTTGTAAAATAGTTGGACTTAGGCCTATATGAAAAATATCCTTGACAATTTAACTTATGTCTTCAGACTTTTACTATCTCATTGTGATCTGTCCCTCAGTATCGTGTAGTGACAATTTAAAAATAAGATCATTCCTGGTGATTATTTTCAATAGTTACCATGTTAATACCTTGACCAACAAAATAAACTATAACCCTAACCACCCCAAATCCATCAAAATTCTGAAAGGGGCACTTTTTTGGGAAAAAAATCAGCACTGTTGAAAAATGGGATCTTTATAATGGAGTTTTATCAGATACTTAAAAGTAATACTACATGTATTGTAGTTGCACAAAGTGGTGGTCGGATACGACATTCTTTCCAAAAATTCAATCAAGTTTCAAGTATGCAGTAAGCTTGGGCGATAACGATTTTTTTTTTATCCACGATATATCGGCAAACATATATTGCAATTTTCAATAATATCGCAATTCTTTTTTTGCATTCATGCATGATTGCTTTAGAGCCAATAACCACAGGTGTGTACCCCTCTACAAGTGTCACAATAAATTGCAAATTTATTTGCAGAGCGTGTATGTACTTCTGAAGTAGTTTGCTTTTGTTTCTCATTTCTAAAAGCTCAAAAGACTAATGATTTTATTTCCATGGAATATCTGACTTGACTCACAATGTCGATTTATATTTTATCATGATATATTTGTATTCGTAATTCGCCAATATGCCGATAACTTAAATAGGTTCTGGGGTAGAGGACTGGGGGATCAGACGTTCAGGGAGCAGTCGGGTTCAGACCTTTTATTCAAGGCAATTTTTTTTAAACTGGTTCATTTCTTTACAATGACATCATCAAATATTCCCCAAATATGGAATCCCCTTTCCAAACTCTTCCAAACATAAAAAACATAAAAAACATAGCCCATGTGAACTATTCAAATTATACAAAAGTCCACATTGAAATGTACAGTTTTCTAAGAATGGCCGAAAGAGGGCGCTATTTTCATGTCATTCAAATGCAAATATCTGCCAAACTGGCAAGTTTCGTGATTGTGGATTTATATATTAGCAATTTACATGTAATGATCTATTAAACTGTTTCCACGCTCATGCCTGATATGTGTCACAAAACTCAATTTCTGAACACATTTTCATTGCACACCCCGTGGTCTAGTAGTCAAGTCACACGCCGAACTTAACTCCCGTAGCCATAGTCTCTTGTCAAGTCGCACTTGGCACCACGAATGCGAATTTTGTCATGAAAAATTTCTGAAGAGAAACCATATTTACCAACTTCAAACTTAATTCGGTTGGAGGAATTTAAAATTATATGGGATGACTGAACCGGAAGTTAATGTATTCAGCACATTATATGTTATTTTCATTATATATAATAAAAACACATATCTCCTGAAGTAACTCTTGTTATTTTTAGGTGTTCGAGCGACAGCCATAGACAATAGACTAAATTAATGTATTTTTAAACAACTTTAGGTGATGACGCCATAACATGATGAATCCCCAAACACCTCGAGTTTGTTTTTTACAAACTCTATACCTCTAGTTACATTTAATTTTGTTTGAATTGGGAATTATTTAATTTTTTACAACTCTTCTGCGGGTGGCAGGGGAAGATGGAAAGCACAGATGCAAGCTTTCTTCCAACTTTATCATGTAGTAGTTATATTTGAGGAAGAATATTCTACAGAAATTACAAAAAACCTGTAAATTAACTTATGTCCATTTTTTTAAAGATTTTAAAAAGAAATGATTTAATTAAGAAACATGCCTATCTAGGCCAATTGTAAACAAATGTAAAATTGCTCCATCTCAACAGAAGATTAAGCAATATCCTGCCTCAACACTTGAGTGGTCCTATTCAACATGTCCTGACCATGGCTCAGGTGGTTATCTACATACACAAGGTCTTGCATTCATAAAAGGCAGGTTCTATTGTTGTGAAGGTTGTAAATGATGTGAGCTGATGACTCCACCAGATTCTCTTTATTTGACACAGCATGGCCATGATACAGTTCCCCCAAACACATGATATTGAGACAGGAGTTTAAAATCATGTCTGAAAATTTCAAGTCATACATGCAAACAATAAATTGCTATGGAGAAAATTGAAACGAAAAATAAGACATGTACATGCCATGCACTGTGTACTTCTTCGAGTAGATCACAATCCTATTTTTGGTATTTTCCCCAATTTGTTATACTTGGTTTAAACTTTTTTTAAATTACACATGATATTGAGACGGGTTTAAATTTTAACATCATACAATAAATTGTTATGAAGAAAATTGTTATGAAGACTTGCACTTCTACGAGTTTGAGTGAATCACGAGTATCGCCACTGTGCCGACAATGCAAACTTTTTGCCGGGGCTGGTGTAGTCAATCGTCCGGTACACCGGCACCTCACTCTTATGTCATCAGTGACCCTACGGATGGTCCCAACACCGCGTCTATGCAATAAGCCCTACGCAGCAGAGCCCCTTGTCCTTGCGTGTCTACATGGAACTTTATTAACTTATTTCAGAAGCAAAACCTGTCGGATTATAGTTATTCACGGCAGTAGAGGATTAAAAAGTAAAACTAATTCCACAATCCTTTTTTAAGCATACAAATTTTGGGCCAGTAGAAAAAGTTATTTGTCGCTATGTGGACGTACAATCATGGTACAAGAAGTGTACCATAAAATTGCAGGCTGGGACTAAATCAAGGTTCACTTTGGGCGAGCATTAAAATTTGCTGCCGTTGGTCAGTAACTATAGCTTCAAATGGCTCCATTGGAACAACTTGATATTCAGGTCACAAATAACGGCATTAAATCAACAGAGATTAATCCGTTGAAAATAGTATACTGTTTATAATGAGTCTACGCCTCGCAGTTCAGTCTAGTGGTTCATTGTTAAACTTACAAATCATTTTAAATTTCAAATTTAAAGTCAGAGATCTCATAACCGAATATTAGCTCTATTTAAGTAGTATTCTTTTTCCATAGACGAAACAATTCTTTATTTCCGTAATGTATGTCAAAAGAGGGCAAGGGGCTGCCATCCCCCATGAGCTACACTACTAGGCCGATAAATTTGACTAAAGACTTATCTCACTGGCGAATTTAAATTCTGTCCGAGTTGGCGGTCGGAATTATGGGCTGTCAGAATAGTCAGCAATCCTATAAGTCATACATATTTGTTTCTTCTCCGAAACTCACCACATAAATTTTCTTCTGTATTATTCTTTTTCTATATTTCAAGATTTGAATACTACATATCTGAATACAAAGTTATAGTTAATTTATGTATCTTAATACTTGTATAATTTGTCAATAGTCAGAGTTTTCAGTTATGGGCAAAAAATATTTTAAAAATGAGAATCAGTGGTAAATGCGTAAAGCGAGATTTCCCGTGTTCATGGCCGATTTTACATTGAACAATTAATTACATTTATGAACTTTAAGATAAGACAACATAATGATATATTATGAAGCAGAGGTTACCTCCAAACCCATATCATGGCCTATAGGTAGTAAATAAAATAACTAATGAGACAGTTTAAGCGAAGGAAAGTATAAACATGACTTGAACATTCACTGATTCTATTATTTCTATGCTTGTTTAGACCATGTGATTCATTTACACTCATGCAGTAGATGCAGAGTTTGTACATTTTGTACTTCTCCACATCATAAATATCAAGAATTTATTTAATATTTAGATGTAATTTGAGACGCCATTTGAGATGTATAGTTCCTTTTTAAAAACAAACCATATTAAGAATGCGTTTGCAGATATCTCAAAATATCAGCATTTATGGTTTATTGTCATACATCAGTGTACATTTGGTGACATTCTGTTCTGTTAGGTGCCAGACGTGATACACGCTTTGGCGGTTATGAATTTCCATTTAGTCCTATCCCGTGCCCAGTTAAAGACTTGTTCTGCAGAACTTGGGTCGTCCTGATTCTCCTCTCTCATAAGTTGGTTGATGCGATCCATATACCTCTGTCTTCCTCGTGATCTTTTCCCCTTTATCAGGCCCTGGAGAGACAGGCATTCCAACTTCTCCTTACGGACAACATGGCCCAAAAAGTAGAGTTGTCTTTTAGTTATGACTGAAAGTAACTCCCTATTCACTCCGGCTCTCCGCAAAACTTCTACATTCGTGACTCGATCCAAGTGTGATATTTTGAGCATTCTTCTGAAAAACCACATTTCTGCTGCTTCTAAATTCCTTATCAATTCTGGTGACAGTGTCCATGACTCGCAGCCGTACGTCAAAACTGACCAAATGTAACACTTGGTGACATTATTCTATTAAAAACCAGACATATTCAAAGTTAAACCCAGACGTCATTAATCATCCGTCCAGTTGAAGTTTGAAAGCTAAGTATGCTTTTTGAATGTTATCCGAGCGCAACGGCTCATTTCAATACATTTCATAAGACTAAAAATACAAGAATTGATGTGCACTTTTTTCTTTCGTGCCAAAATATTTCAATGGGTAAGCCCAGGTTGTTTGTGTTAGTGCCTTTTCAAACATCAGTGTAGGCTATACACCAGTGTACATGTACATATAGCTTCAGACTTCAAGTTCGATCCGAAACCAGTGAAAAAGACGAAAGCGCACCACAATTTACTGCCCGTTTAGATAACGCGCTGTGAAAAATGGAAAAATAAACAAAAGTATGACTCCAAAAATATGACTCCCAAAGTGGGTCTCAAAAGCGCTTATCGGTATGTTCCCTGTCATCCCGATGACTTATTTTTATGGCACTAAACGTGCGCCATGCATTTTTCATAGATTAACTCCGTCTGTCTCTCGTATGATGCAACATCATGGTTGTAATGGGGTCGTTGCTTTTTCTCATCAAAATTGAAAATACACGGGAGGCTTGTAAATTGCATTTTAATTACTTGTTTTACTTTAAGGTTAGTATTTAATATAAATTGGTCAAAGATGGATAGCCCTTCCCAAACAATCACTTGTCTTGGTATCTTAATTTATACCAATGCTCAAACTCTTATATAAAAATACCACATGAGTGTTCTACTCTGCATATTCTATTTAAAAAACCAGACATATTCAAAGTTATTCATCCGTCTAGTTGCAGTTTGAAAGCTACGGTAGCTATGCTTTTTGCAAATCATCTGAGCGCAACCTTCATTTGACTCATTTCAATACGTTTCATATGACTAAAAATACAAGAAAGATTCTGCACTTTTTTCTTTCACACCAACATGTTTGTGTTTCTTTACAAAATATGCGTCTATAGTATACTGTGAATGTTCACAGCCAAGTAAGAGCCAGTGATTTCAAAAACATAATTTGTATCTATGCATGATGAGACCCACGTAGAGCCAATGTAATATGTACTTGGGCTAACTCATATAGGAACACAGTGTCAGATTGTTCTATTTAGGTGTTCGAGCGCGCAGCGCGAACACCTATTGTTTTTGTACTGTTTGTTAGGTGTTCGAGCACGCAGCGCGAACACCTATTGTTTTTGTACTGTTTTTTAGGTGTTCGAGCGCGCAACGCGAACACCTATTGTTTTTGTACTGTTTTTTTTTAGGTGTTCGAGCGCGCAGCGCGAACACCTATTGTTTTTGTACTGTTTTTTAGGTGTTCGAGCGCGCAGCACGAACACATAAATTATTGTTTTTGTACTGTTTTTATTACTTCTCCTTCTCAGTGGCGCTTGTCCGGTAACAAGGCACCCTTGCTAAGCATATACAGCCTTCAAACTTAACACATAAACAGAATATATCAAGCAGACGAAACCGTTTTCTGTGACGTCATGATTACGTCATCAGGTGTCGAATTACGCTAAATCAAAGTTTAATATTTCAAAAATTCATATCTCATCTCATGAACCACAAAAGATATTTTCACAATCTTTGCATCATCTGAAAGATCTTGAATAAAATATGTGATTTTTCGTTTTTCGACGTGACCCCGATCTGACCTTTCCTTCCGGTCAAAACCGAAGTTGAAAATTTCAAAAATCATATCTCATGAACCATAGAAGATATTTTCACAATCTTTTTAAAATCTTAAAGATCTTGAACTATGTCACATTTTGTTTTCAAACGTGACCCCAATATGACCTTTCCTTCCGGTCGAAATCGGAAGGTTAAGTGAAACAATATGCTGAATTACTATTCCCTGCATGTACGAATAGCCCATATCGCGCGTGCACAGAATACGTACACACAGCAATATACGGAGTTTAATAATAGGCCTACAACGTGAAGGCCTTGTCACACGGGCCAATTTTCGGGCAATTTTCAGGCAATAAAAGTTGCTGGCAATGAGATTGCTCGGAGATTGCCCTGTGTGGCATTTCATGCAATCCAGTGGCAATGAGTAGACTGGCTTTCTACTTTGAGGCAGTCTGTCGAGGCAATCTCCAATCACATTGCGTATCAGTGATCACGTGACATTTTATCACTTGCAAAACGTTTTCGGCGGCCATTTAATTATCGGTTACATGAAAAAATACTGAGGAATTTTGCCGTTCTTTTAACTCCAAAGCAAATTACAAGAAAATAAAATGGTTCACCGAGAAAGAGGAAAATATAATTGCATTATTAAGAGGTAAGTAGACATTATTTAGAGGTATATTGGCCTAGAATGTGCGTTTGTAAAGTAGGCCTATCGTAGACATAATTATTGCATGCACAAGCCAATGGAGGTTCGTGACGGACGAAACTGTAGTACATCTATTTCGTGAAAACTATATTGAGTTTTTGCAGTGTACCTACATGATTTTAAGTTTGCATTTTAACTAAGGATAATGACTGAGCATGGATAGATGCTATATTGCCCAGAAAAACGTTTAAAAACTGTGCCATGCCGTCAAAGTCAAAAGAGCATCCGTTGCAAAATGGTTCATTGTGTAACTCGCCTACATACATGTACAGTACATGTATGCAAATCCATGTAAATATATACATGTTCGTGTGTTGTTGTCCCTTCTGCAACTCTGCATGGTATTCGTGTCAGCGAAATATATCCCTAACTCAACCTAAAGAGATGCTTTTACTTGATTAGTCTGCTAGTAGCCACAAAATTGTCATAGGGGCATCCTGGTTTTTCTGAGCTAGGTTAACCTCAATCTGCCAACATTTTGTTTTGTTATTATTAAGCATAAAAGTCTGCCCCTCCATAGGTATGCTTTAAAGAAAGGTCAGGTCTTATAACATAAAAAGATGAAGAGCCTGCATAAAAAAAGAAAACTATTAAATGAAGAAAAAGCTGCAGAGGGATGAGTTAATGAGTTTTAATTGGAAAATAAACATGCAGGTGTGTTGAATTGGTGGACAACATGTGTACACCAAAATTCAGGATGGAAAATGCAAATGGGGTGGGGGTGATGAAGGTTGTTTTTGCAATTATAGAGGCATTCTCTTACTGGAGTAATACATGTTGGCCTTTCCCCATTCATAATTTATTTTTTCACAGAATCATTTGAACATTTCTTTATATTTTGTATTTTAGCTCTCCAGTATGTTGTCATAACCCTTTGTGTGATCTTCTATTCATACCCTAGCTTTACCACAAGCCACTGCGTCTACCATGCAGCCCATCCTATTGCAGGGTCAGATCCAAGATTCCTGAAAGGGGGCGCAGCCCCTGGTAGTGGGCGAGCTCTGAAGGCACGAAGCCCTAGCGGGGGGTGTGGGGGTCTTTCGTCCAGACCAATTTTGAAATTTCAAGTGCTAAATATGCGTTTTCCCGGCATCTACATTAGCCGTGCACAGATTCTTGTTTTTTGGGAAGGTGCCCTGAAAAAAGGCGCCCGAAAAATTGCTGCTCTGCGAAAAATAGGGGAGCGGGCGCGCGCCCAGTGCCTCCCCCTAAATCCACCACTGCTATTGTGTGGGTCACTAATCATTCCTGTTTTCCGCTGTGGTAGCGTTATTTGCAGGCACTTTTATCTTCATCGGAATATTTCTATTTTCCTAAATGAAATGAAAACAAATACTTAAAAAAGGTCACATTCACTAAACAATCGTGACAACCGTGTTTTTACAGTAAATATGTCCCAAAATAAATTTACGATGGCCCCCACCATAAATTAATTTTGGCTCTGTTAAACCATGAGTATGACAATTCCTTGGTGAAATATTTTATTTCAAAGTATTTGTTTTCCTTTCTAATTCAGCTGAAATATTCGCAGTTTAGTTTCTATATGTCTACATTTTACTTGATCTTCATCAAAGTTGGATGTATAATATGATGACATTTAGGGCCTATACCAAGAGTGTATTATGGCTTAATTAATAAAACGTAGGCCTATGCCTAAGCAATAAATGATAATCATGTCTTCTTTGTTGTTTACCTTGGTTGTTGCTATAGTTTCCATATATTAATTTAACATTTACACTTAATGATGATAATAATAATAATGGCGACTTATATTGCATCAGTATCTACTTGCAAGTTTGACGCTTATGACGCACCCAGGTCGTGGCCTTGATACGTTTTCATTGTAAGTTTGATTGAGAATAGATGAACAATAACGAGTTCAAATAGTGTTTCACTCAGATATTTTTCAGAATGGGTACCACACGTTATGATTTCACACATTTTCTTGTTCAGTTTGGCAATGATTTTCTTGATGAAACTCGAAAATGGTGAATATTGTGTGGCGTGATGGTCACAGCTTCTGACAGCAATGATCTTTTTTAAAACTTGAAACTATTTGCAATAGTGTTTCCCTTCCTTGTGCATATCCTGAAACAAAGGAAAATGAGTGTTTTTTCTTCAGATGTAGGCCATATTTCCAAATTTGTGTGCTTCATTTCCTTGTGTATTCGATCATTGAGAATATATTATTCCCGTTTAGGTCCTACTTGTCCAGTGGCATATCTATAGATTATGAGGCTAGTGAGCCTCAGGAAGGTGAACCAGCCCCCGTAAACAAAAATTATAGCCACCCTGTGGTTCCAGCACAGCTTATTGCATGTGCCTGACATGCACAAACAAAAGTGTATGGGCCTAGCCACCATATAATTATTGGTTTCTGCCTTAAAATGGGACGCCATCTTTAAAACTAAATTGCAGACGCTATGGTCCTGTGATCTTCATTGCCTTTATTGAACGGATTGACCTGTACGTTGTATGGGCCACCAATGTTTGAACAAGCCTTTAAAAGGATGCCATCTTTCAAAATGGCGGATTCTGTGGTCGACTAGTATTTTTGATAATTGTTTCTTTATAGATTTACCCATAAAATATATTTTGAGACAAGAATAAAAGTCCTCGTCCTATTCCTACCAGATATTCATAAATGCCCAAGACAGTTTAGACAATCTGATCGGACAAAAGGTAGTCACGTGGAGGTGTATTAACGGATGGTAAAGACGTGACTTATTAAAATCGGAGCAGCGCGTATGTGACAGCTGTTCACCAGCTGTTTTGTGCGACGTGCGCGCGACGCGGATTTCAACCAGAGTGACGAAGATTGATATCACGTGCCTGACTCGTGTACTTTGGAAGTGTTTCGTGTGTCCCCAAAACGTGGATTTACCCATTTCTTTTTGGATTTATTCAACAAAAAATACATTATTGAACAGTTTGAAAACGAAATCGGTACGGGCATTTATGAATGGGAATAACAAGTTAATGACCAGTTTAAATGTGGTCACTGGACTTCGGCTCGGTCGTTATTGCCCGTGACCACACCCAAAACCGGTCGTTAACCCGTTATGAACTGTAGGGCCCTGTAAACAAATACATAGACCAGTGGCATAACTACAGGGGGAACGGGGGCCCAGCTGAGGTCTGTGCCCCCGGGTGCCCCCTCCCTATTCAGAATTTTCCATTCAGTATTGTGCATCGCTGTATGTACACACCGGTGACGTACACGTACGCATGATGATGGCAGGGTAAGCAGGTGTCCTGTATTTCAAGGGACCGACCGTCTGAGTATTATTATTTTTGTACACAAAAAATGAACTAATCCACTGCAAGTACAAGAGGCCGGCAGCGCGTTCAGCAGGATCGAGTGTGTTCACTCAAAAAGTCTATTAACCCTTTCAAGAAGTGAACGATGTGAAAATATGCCCAGCAGTGCAAATTATGCCTACCAGTGCAAATTCTGAACAAATTGAAGTCAGCATTTATGGAATCTATTGGTAGATGTACACGCGGCGTTTAATTCAACTTTAGTGCTGAAGATGGCATTGCTTACTAAAAATGTCTTTTCCTCTTCTATTGGTGGGCACACTCGGCTGGATGTTTGAAATAAAATTTAAATATATATATGTTGTTTATACAACATACAACTAAAAATGGCAAATGGTTTATTTTTGTGCATTTTTTCAGCTAGTGAATTTCAAGGGTTGTTTACCTTGAAAGGTAGGATTGATAATTCAACAATTTCAAAATAGTACAATTTTAATGTAAAATTTCAATTTTTAAGAAAAATTTAATACTTTTCATTTGGAATTTAGGGAAGATTACTCTTTCCCAAATGGTGAACAAGATGATGGAATAATTGTTCCTCAAACTACCTTCCCACATTGCTACACCAGTGCCGCACATTAAAAAAAATAAAACATTGCCACCCTGGATGAAGGCCTATGAGCTCAAGTTAGTATTGAGAAATAATCAAACGTTGTATAACGTCCGCAATAAACCTATTTAAAGAACACGTGCATTCAATTCAAGTTTCAACGCGTATGCACAAATAAACGAAACCATGAGAAGCAAAGCTCCTCAATCCTCGAGAGTTCAACATGCACATTGTAGGTTGTCAAATGTGGTCATCATAAGTACAGTGGGCTGTTGTTGCAGCACAGTACACAAGTCAAACCAACTACAACACTCTATAGGGACTCCATACGAGCGCCGGCCTTACCCAGATGATTGGCCACAATATCACATAATTTCAGGATAATTTCCCCTAAAAACAAATAAAAAACCCAGACCTGATGTACATAATAATTATGCCTTGTATATACCCCATTAAGGGTACCCCACTAAAACACCTATAATAATCTAAATAAATAGTAATCCTTTCAGTTCAATAAAACTAACATTTTTATCTACAATCAAGCATTACATAAAAGGGCATGAATCAAACAATGGCGTAGCCTAATTATCACTCGCACTAGGTTCAGTTATCACATACACAACAACCCTTTGCCAGCGGCGTAGCCACGGGGGGCCTGGGGGAAAGTGCCCTCACAAATTTCCAGGGCCCCCGGCCAGGTGCCCCCCACAAAAAATCCCGATAGTGCACCCCCAAAAAAAAAAAAAAGGAAAAGGGGAAAAACCTATACCGTCTGTTCCCCCCACTGAAAAAGTCCTTGCAACGCTGGTACCCTTTACTTTGCAATAAATAATTCCCCACTGTGTAACCATCATGATTCTGTCAATCACTAGCTAATCCACGTGTAAATGTCAGTGACCTGTCCCTTATATACTGAGGTCCTCTCTCTCTCTCTCTCTCTCTCTCTCTCTCTCTCTCTCTCTCTCTCTCTCTCTCTCTCTCTCTCTCTCTCCCTCCCTCTCTCTCTCCCTCCCTCTCTCCCCTCTCACTCTCTCCTGTTCTGCTAGTCCAATAACTTTGTGACTCTACAGTTTTGAGTATGGTTAAAGCCACACAGATATAATCTGATAATAAAGCCCAAAGTTACATCGTCTTAGCCTGTCTCCTTATGTGTTCATCTCTTCTACAAATCAACGGCCAATACATCCAAATCCAAATCTTTTTGACATTCCCCTCGAAAAAGTGGTGTACCCCCATAGTACCCCTGAAAATTTAACCTCGTTAGGTCACTGACATCGACACTGTAAGGAAGATTCTCGACCTCTGAGTTTACGAGTTAGGCTTATGTGGTATTATGATCAGACTAATAGCGGCCATTTTGAAAAATTGCTATCTCAAAATCAGAGATGGCACTATATCTAAATTTACATGTTTTGATATGAAGCACATATATTATGCGTGCCATGTTTCATACCCTTACCACAAAGTGCAAGAAATGTATACTTATTCGCTGAACTAAATAGTCACCTGCATTTATCCTAGAATCCATTCCACACTCCGGGTGTGCGTCACACACTGTTCCTGATTAGGCCTGATTAAAATAACATTTCACGTGCAAAACAACGTACTTGCTGAAGGATAATTCATTTTAAGTCCATTACTTTTTGCAAGGTTTGATTTGGTGATTTGGTGCTCTATTTGCGACTGAGAAATAAATATTGGGGTATCAATACCTCCCCTCTCCTTTGCTACGGCCCTGCTTATTCTATAATCTATCAATTGTAATTTCTTAGTCAAAAGGTGTGCACCGTTTCTTCGGAACAGGCGTGCAAAGATCTCCTGTTCGTTTTTAGTAACTAGCTCATTATTTAGGTGTAGGGCAAAATTAAATCCATTGTTTATCACAGTATCAATCGATAGCTTATTTTCTTTTTTTCATCCCAGTGACACGAGTGCAGGGTGATGTTAATTTTACTTTTTTAAAAGCTTACATTATTATTGGCTATATGAGTCGTTATACAGAGTCGTATAATGGTGATTCGTCAGACGTGTCCGTGATTTTGCAAGGTTTGATGTTACTGAGAAACAAATATTGAATATGACAATCCCCTCCCTTCACTTCGGCCTTGCTTATTGTATAATCCATCAAGTGTATTTTTTAATGAAAGATCTGCTTATTATTTAGGTATAGGGCAAAATTAAATACATTGTTTATTCGACGCAAGAATTTCATCAATCGATAGCTTTCATTTTTCATCCCATATCAGTGACACGAATGTACGGTGATGTTAATTTTTACTCCTTTTAAGCTTACAGTATTATTGCCTATATACTGAGCCATTATACTGAGTCGTATCATCTCTTTTGGTGTTTCGTCGTGACGTATTTAGGAAATGATGTTGATCAGAAGTTCTTGGCAATTTTTTTAGCAGTTTATACCGCACGACAGGTACAACAGTGGTATATTGTTCTGCGTCTTGAAAAGGTGAAAAAGTGGACTCATCCAAATAATATTGAGCCTCAAAGTGAAATTCTACTTATATCGTACGCTCGCCTTATATTTTCGAAAACATTTGACTTGTCCCCTTAAGTGCGCGCGATCCGTTTTTGTACACTATAACAGGAGCTGCCAGTCGACAACTGGCACGCGTAACTCAAATGAATGGGGCATATATACCGTTGCATAATCGTTCTCCTAGCATTCCTATCATTCTTTCAGATAGTCTAGAGGTTGTATATAACCATTTCAGGGCGGATCCAGGAATTTTTAAGGGGCAGGGGGGGAGGGCAGGGTGGGGGGTCAAGATTTTCATTTTTTTTCTGATAATAACCACCTGTTATGTTTTGTATTATTTGGGGTTTTTCCCTCTCCCCCACCCCCTCCCCCGACCCCTGGATCCGCGTCGGAATTCTATAATATATTTCCACCCTTTCAGGGAGGATTCATGATTTTTGCAGGGGGCGGTAGGTTTTTTCTTTTCTTTATGTCCGAAAATAACCCCTGTTATGTTTGTTATTATTTTTGTTACATGAGCTACAGGGTACCAGATTCCCCTTCAGTGTCCCTTTGTCTCACTGTACGACTGTTGTAATAAACCATAGAGCTGAATAAATCATGTCTGTCCACCATGTCCCCTGGCATTTTCAAGGTCCACTCATTTGTTTACACCCATCCTTTTTATAGTCTATATTTACATCTTTGAAAACCCACCTCCCACCATGGGAAAAAAGGGGGATGGGGTGGCTAAATGGGCAGTCAAAACCTACTCTTCCTCCGTTTATAGCTAGATACGCTATGCTTGGCGTGCCAAACAATTATTACTTCCAGACATGGCTCCCTTCACGCCACGTGAGTCAAACAGTCGTTTACAGCCAAGTCAAACAGCTGTTTTCAGTCAGGCTTGCTTCAAAGCCCCGCCCCTAACCTTCCCCCCAACCCCCCAACCCCCCTCCCCCGCACAGACCTAGTAGTAAACAACTCATTCATAAAAAACGTACAATGTATCAAACGCTCCTTGACAGTAGTCTGTCTGGCAGCTGGGTCAATTACTCTAAGGATTATGTTGCTGTACAATTCTCAATGGGAAATCCCTTGGGAGGTGACCTCGCCTGACCCTCACTTGTAAACAATGGATTGTCGTGGCCGAGCGGTCTAGCGCACCGAACTCAAGTTCTGTGTGTTGCCAGCAGAGTGTGGGTTCGAGCCCTGCCGTGGCACCTGTGTCCTTGAGCAAGACACTTAACCATAATTGCTTCTCTCTCCACCCAGGGGTTAAATGGGTACCTGTGAAGGCAGAGTTGGTTTGCTCTATATGTGCTAGAAATGGCAGCAATTGAGCTGTATACTCCCAGGGAGCTGAGATGGTTTCAGGAATGATTTATGAGCCTTATGAGCCTTATGAGCAGGGATAATAATATAATGCGCCTTGAGCGCCACAATTTCAGTTGGTGGATACGTGCGCTATATAAATCTATACATTATTAGGTGTTCGAGCGCACAGCGCGAACATCTATTGTTTTTGTACCGTTTTTTTTTTTTTTTTTTTTACTTTCTCAGTGGCGATCTGTCCGGTAACAAAGGCATCCTTGCTAAGCATATACAGCCTTCAAACTTAACACATAAACAGAACATATCAAGCAGACGAAACCGTTTTCAGACGTCATGATTACGTCATCAGGTGTCGAATTACGCTAAATCAAAGTTTAATATTTCGAAAAATCATATCTCATGAACCACAAAAGATATTTTCACAATCTTTGCATCATCTGGAAAGATCTTGAATTATGTAATTTTTCGTTTTAGACGTGACCCCAATCTGACCTTCCTTCCGGTCAAAAATGGAAGTTGAAAATTTCTAAATTTCAAAAATCATATCTCATGAACCATATAAGATATTTTCACAATATTTTATTATCTTAAAGATCTTGGAACTATGTCACATTTCGTTTTCAGACGTGACCCTAATTCTGACCTTTCCTTCCGGTCGAAACCGGAAGGTTAAGTGGAAACAATATGCTGAATTACTATTCCCTGTATGTACGAATAGATATATCGCGTGTGCACAGAATACGTACACACAGCAATATACGGAGTTTAATATTGGCCTACAACGTAAAGGCCTTGGTCACACGGGCAATTTTTCGGGCAATTTTCAGGCAATAAAAGTTGCTGGCAATGAGATTGTTTCGGAGATTGCCCTGTGTGGCATTTCATGCTATCCAGTGGCAATGAGTAGACTAGCTGGCTTTCTACTTTGAGGCAATCTGTCGAGGCAATCTCCAATCACATTGCGTATCAGTGATCACGTGACATTTTATCACAAGCAAAACATTTTCATGGCGGCCATTTAATTCTCGTTTACATGAAAATACTGAGGAATTTTGCTGTTCTTATTAACTCCAAAGCAAAATACAAGAAAATAAATGGTTACCGAGAAAGAGGAAAATATAATTGGATTATTAAGAGGTAAGTAGACATTATTTAGAGGTTTATTGGCCTAGAATGTGCGTTTGTAAAGTAGGCCTATCGTAAACATAATTATTGCATGCACAATCCAATGGAGATTCGTGACGGACGAAACTGTTGTACTGCATCTATTTCATGATTTCGTAAAACTATACTGAGTCTACTCTTTCGCTGTTTTGCAGTGTACCTACATGATTTTAAGTTTGCATTTTAACTAAGGATAATGACTGAGCATGATAGATTATTGTCCAGAAAGTTTAAAACCGCCATGCAGTCAAAGTCAAAAGAGCATCGTAACTTCGCCTACATATAATACCGTAGCAGTACATATACAGTGTAATGCAAATCCATGTAAACATATACTATGTTTCGTGTGTTGTTGTCTCTTCTGCAATTCTGCATGTTCTTCGTGTCAAAGCGAAATATATCCCTAACTCAACCTAAAGAGATGCTTTTTACTTGATTAGTCTGCTAGCTTGTAAGCCACAAAATTGTCATAGGGGCACCTTGTTTTCTGAGCTAGGTTACATTGTTGTTTTATTATTATTACAGCATAAAAAAGTTCTCAGTCCCTCTATGCTTTAAAGAAAGGTCAGGTCTTATAAAAACATAAAAAAAAAGATGAAGAGCCTGCATAAAAAAAAAATAAAGAAAGAAAACTAATAAATGAAGAAAAAAGCCGTGCAGAGAGGATGAGTTAATATGAGGTTTTAATTGGAAAATAAACATGCAGGTGTGGGTGTTGGTGGGACAACATGTGTACACCAATTATAGAGGGTATTCTCTTACTGGAGTAATACATGTTGGCTCTTTCCTCATTCAGAATTTTCACAGAATCATTTGAACATTTATTTATATTTTGTATTTTAGCTCTTCAGTATGCCGAGTAATTGGGAACATTAGATGCAATATTGGCATCAGTGAGAATTCAGTTCAATGCAGCCTAGAAAGTATCAAAACACAAGCCCCAAGGTAACACCACATAAATCTGTGGTACACCATTATTGTAAATAATGTGTGTGTGTGTGTGTGGACGGGATTGCATTCCTCCTGACTGCCCTCGGTAGTGATCCACCTGCTACACATGACCCCACCAACTCCTACACATTGAAGATTGTGATTTTTATTTTCAAAAAGCAATTCTTTTTTAAACTTTATCCACAAATGTTGGTATTCTTTCCCAGTGAAAACAGTGGTCAATCCTCGTATGCGTGCCAACTCTGTACTATTACCAACTCATACTCATTTTGGTCAACTCGACCTGCAAAAACATTATTACTGAATATTTACTGGCATGTGTACGGGTTGACATCCGGTACATTTAGCTACACTATAGTGTCTATAGTTTCCTCATAATACTCAGTAGTGCTTATGTCTTGTGTGGGTGATGGATGCATTGCAGTTTACTTGATACTAGCACTTAATTTTCTCACTAAAGTAGTCCAGAAACAAATATCAGCACATTTATTGAGATAATGAAACAGTCACATCATGGAGGAAGGAAGACGTCACATGTAACTTTCTATTCCATTGTAAACCTAACTTAAAGGCAGCATTGTTCTGAAGGATCATTTTTCTAAAGTTGTGCATAAGTTTTCTGAAGTTACATCAATCCATCATCCTGATAATAACATATGAGGGCACTTCTAAGTTATGTGTGTTTTGTTAGCATGACTCCATTATTCTTTTCGTCCCTCTTGAAAAAAACATTTAATATTGTTTTTACATTGATTAGTTTATATTTCAGATCATCGGTATCCATTTGTGCTACTGCTACAAGGTGTGCCAGAGTCTGTGTAACTTTGTGATCCAATGGCCAGCATTTGAAGTTTTAATCCATTCATCAAAAGGAGTTAATGATGATTCAAATTATTTTTATATGGACTTATCCTATCTGTGGCAGTTCCTTACCTCCTCAAGAGAATTTGGATTTTAGGACATCAAGACATATCTAGGTCTCTTCCAGGAATTTCTTTTAACATGTGTTAGAACAAAATTAGTACTGAGGAATTCCTTTATTATATTTTGACTGGACCCAAACATCCCTAACAAAATGTAGCTATTAAGCAATATATGTTGGTGATCTAGTAAAATGTATATTGCCGACAGTGAATCCCTGCAGTTGGGCCATATAAACACATAGTAAACATAATCCCCAATCTTCATTGGGCATGGGTGTGTCAGTCTTGGAATACCTGCTGCCAGATCACGGGCCCCTTATACTTGTATTAGGCATTGTTTGTTTGCCCCTCCCCTTCCCTAGTTCTTTGGATTCTATAGTGCTGCAAAATGATAGACCAAAGAATTTTAGAAAACAAATGTGTTGGTTCATCACCAGTGGCAGTACATGCCATCACTAAGAACTTGGGGGAGGGGGAAGGCATTTTATTCCAAAATTACCGATTCCAATGACAACCCCCGAATGTCACACCCATCTCTGAACTCACTAAATCGTACATACAGAGTGTACATTTATTTTAAATGCAGATTGTTTCTGTTTTCTTGTCAACAAAAGGATCATGGTTAGTTCATTTACACTGAAGTCATTTCTCACTTGTTGGCATGTAAGACTTTCATGTACACTCATTTCTTTAGATTGGTTACAAGCAGGTTAAACAGGGTCAACAAAGTGGTTTCAATTGATTGTGGGGAGGGGAAATGTGGGAAACCACAAAGTCAAGCTTCATGAAACCCAACAGACAGTTAAAATAAATATGTATTTCATTGTTTTATTAGCAATTTACAAGCACCCATACAACTCTTTGATTATTTCAGTGTCTCAACAATTTATGTACAAAATGGCATTTGATCTTTTTATGTTGTAAATCTGTAGTATGGACAGACATTTTGCTAATCAAGACTTTTTTGTGTACAACCTTGAAAATGTAAAATCAATGTAGAATTTGTTTCTCAAAATTTTATAAATTATTTTGTAATTATTTGCAGATTAGGTGAAACAAAGACAATTTATAAGCATGTCACAATAAGGAGATGCTTGATTACAGTGTCACTATCATTGCTCAATTTATCATTACACTTTTTTTATACAACTTGACCTGAAAGTGAAGTATATTATAAATAAAGATCACTCTCAGTATAAAAAACATGTAGTCCATCAATTAAATAAATTTTTATACAAGACTTCCTAATACTCAATGTTGGCTTCATTTAAATCTAGAATTGGAAAGGTTTTTCCATAAAAAATCAAAAGGGCAAGCAATTTACTCTTTCAAATTTGATCTAGTGGATATAATTACATTTAATTTTGTTTTGAATTGGGAATTATTTACTTTTTGTGGGGGGTAGGAAGATGGAAAGCACGGATGCAAGCTTTTCTTCCAACTTTTATCATGTAGTAGTTATAAGCTTGTTTTCTAATGAAAGGCTAATTTGTTGATATCCATACAAGCAACCCCCAGCCAATTTTTAACCAGTTACTTATACATGTAGCCCTCTCACGCTAAATAAACTTTGTGACTTTATGCCCATATAATAATGCTGAATAGGTTGATCTGGTTGCCTGCAACCCTGGTAAAACTATTTTCAGTGCTGAGTGATTTTTAATGTTGATTTATCATCGAGCATGTTTTTTTGAAAAGTATGTTTGGGCTAGTGTCAATATTTAAAATAAAACAGTGTTCCAAGTCACACTTGTTAATTTCTAATTTATTGCTAAATCACAACTTTTTCAAGTTCAACAGCCAATATCTCAAGAACTAAATGACATATTAGGAAAACAAAAACACAATTGAATTCCTTACATTAATAGCTTGTACCTGTGTGAAATGACTTATCGGCAATGCTTTGCCAATGGTCCAATTAGTAAGTACACTAGCAACGATTTTACAAATTTTTAAAAGGTCCATATCTCATAGCTTTTTAATTTGATGTATAAGTTGATAATTTTGTTTTTCTTTTCATAATCATGAGGAGGTCTGCTATGACCTTCAAACCACCTAATCTGGACCTTTTCTTCCTCGTCTAAACAGTAAGTTCAAATTCAACACATTCTAACGCAAAATTGATATGTCTTTTGGAATATGAAATTGATAGTTATTATAAAATATGACAAACCCTTGCACAATATAATATTTACATCATCGTTGAAAATTTGATTGAACCGGAAGTGGACTCGAACAATGTGTTTGTTCTAACAAACACTTAAGCTCTAGTTATTATTATTATTATGCTACTCCTAAACGACCCGTATGGTACACTCAAACTCTGCAATATGTTTTCAAGCGTATAATGTAAGCAAAGTCAAGGTACGGGTTTCAACTAATTTCATACGCAGAATAATTAACAAAATGCTTAATTGACCAGTAGGCTGCTGGAAGTTTGGCGCACTTGAGGGCTTTTAATATGACAGCATTAAACCAATCATAAACTTTTTTACACCAACCAAGTGTTGAGTTCCACTTCATATAACTTTGATACTTGTTTGGTGTTTGTATTTTACCATGCGTTTGGTTATAAATAAGCCACATTGGCAATATTAAATTTGGCCTAAAACGTATCCACTACCAATTTTCAAAATGTCCGGTATGAAAACTGCATTGTTTATGTAAGCAATAAATAAATCATAGTGGTGAACCACGTGCTGTTTTCCGTACAATGTGTCACTGGCTTTTCAGATCCATTCTGATTGGACAATAACTGCGTTGTTTATAATAATGAATCATTGGCTGTGATGGTTCGCATACAATAAAGTGGCATTATTTATCGTACATTTCAAATTGTATAAATATGTCGGCAATTCATTTTTTTCAATCATTCCGTTACCTTTCCGTACACCCACGAGAAGATTCTCAAACGGTTGTCGTGAATTTGTCAAAAATGGGGCTGTCATATCTCAACATTGGGTTATTGTTCTTCCTAGCCGTGGGTATTATCAATTGAATTCCTAACCTAGCGAAGTCTCTGAAGTTTCCAGTATCACTGCAAACGACGACGATTCTGCGAAAGCTGTCTGCCAGCTCGACCTTATCCACATAAGAAGCCAGTTGGAGCAGCTGCAAACTACAGTCTCGGACCTGGCTGTTGGGCTTTCAAAAGTAAAGTTACACATGGTAAAGTCAAAGTTTACAATTGTTTTATGTTATTCTTTCTTCAGATGTTCAAAATAATGATACAATATTATTGCATGCACTTCGAAATTTACACCGATTGGTCCACACACATTTTTAAGAAAAGTGGAAAGTTCTGTTACAATTACCATACTTAGAGAATTTTCACCCGAAGGCAGAATTTAATTCAGTACGGTAAAATATATATATATATTTAATTTTACTAAAATGATAGCACCTCAGACCATGCGCCGCAGGAAGCGACGCGCTGGCACTAAGGAGATCTGGAAAACCTCAACCCAAAATATAAAATATCTCTTTAACATTGATAATTATCACATTATCAAATTTTGTAGGAGCATTAATCATACCGTCCGGAGTGCTTTCATCCTAGAGAAAAATATATAAAACATTTTTGTGGTTTTCCAAAAACGCGAGCACCTTAATTACGTGATGAAACTGTAGTAATATTAAGGAACCACTTTATTGCTTGTTACACGCATGCGTACGTGTGTGCTGCCTACGGCTCACTTTGTGGTTAGAATAAACGCTATCTCATCATGGTGGCATAGTGGATATGATGTGATATAAAGTAATTCTTTAATATTACCACATCACAGGTAGGTTAGTTTGGATTAAAATTATATATCTTGAAAAACTAGAGAGGTTGAAATAACCGAATGTTTCTAAATACCAATGTTGTATCTTCCTTTACAGTTAGGTTAGTTTGATTAAAATAATATATTCTTGAAAAAACCAGAGCATTGAAACAACCGAATGTTTCTAAATACCAATGTTGTATCTTCCCCTTTACAGTTAATACTATATTAACATCTATCAGCACTGCGCATCGTTGCGTTCTCTCCATCTTTCAGATTGTCATTCAAATTTTCAACATGTTCAATGTGTGTGCAGAGAGTGCGACTTTTCCAGACCCCCTCCCCAGAATGAGTCCTTTCAAAATTGTACCGATCAATCCTAAATGTAAAACTGCACCTATAAATAAACACACTGTTTCCTGCCATGACATCCATGGTGCTGACACACAGGAAGCTCCAAATATAAACAAGTGTGGCGTTCTAAATCAATCTATACCCATTCATAATTTTTGTTCGTTCTTTCGAATGCAGCACCAACAGTGTTTGAGAATACGGTCTGTGAGCACGAAGTGTTCATCATAAGTTGCGACCGTAACGAGGTCATCGATGTGAAGTACGCCATATACGGTACTCTCTGCGGTGGTACAGCTTGCGGTGATGCAGCCTTGTCGCCGACTCAAGGTTCGGGGAGTTTGTCAGGGCAAGAATAATTGTACCTTCACTGCTAACAATGCTATATGTTTGGTGATCCTTGTTTTGGTACTAGAAAGCTTGTGAAAGTTAACTATGCGTGTGTACTTGGGAAGTAATTGTCCAAATTTATGTAAAAACAATTACATAAATAAAGAAAAAATAATATTAAATAAAGAATTACCAACCGAAAGAATGATGTAATGCAAATAGTAGGTGTTGCCACACGTTTCGACCCTATAGCAATGAACTTTATGAAAGACAAATTATGTCAGATTTCTATCGAAATGTGGAGAGGACACTAACTACTATTTTTGTAATTTAAAAAAAAAAATTACTTAACCAAAAAGAAATAATAACGTACATAAAACAAATATTGGGCCTATATTTTGACATAGAGCAACACTAAATACGAGAAAAGTATTGTATTTACACAGTAAGATGAGCCTAATGTAATAATAGCAACCTTTTATTATTAACTTTGTTTACAAAATGGTATAACTTAACACTACATAAAATAAATGCACCATTATATATCAGTTGCTGTCACTAACCCCTCCCTTGCCCCGCCCACATCTGCTACCCTGGGAATTGTCACACAAGAATTGTCTGTTATACACTCAACAAGTGTCAATTCACAGAGACCGAAAAGTGACGAAATATTTTAAAGATAAGGTATAGAATTGATTCTTCATGATTAACAAAATAATTTAATTTTAACTTAAAGTTTCATTGGTGTAAAACCATGTAGGCTCTAATTTATTTATTTTGTCCAGATTGCTTGTTATCAAAGAAAAGCGGAATAATTGGCAGTCTCCAACTAGAGAACTCATTCCTAAACTCACAGAGCAGCAAACAATTGATGGTCAAAATTCGTACAAATGTTTTTAAAGAATAATTACATAATTTCGTAAGAATTGCTCTCATATTAAAGAAAAGTGTACCCATAGAAGTATTTTTTCCAACATAACCAATATCTATTTACGTTAAAATTAAGCAAAATTCAACAAATCCTGAGAGTTGGGGGATGGGTTTGAGATTTTGGACAACAACCGATAGATCCATTTTGTGCACGATAGGCGCGTTATACAGTTTGAATGGTAGTTAAGTCTTGATTATAGTATACATAATTTTAATTCCATTAGAAGGCTGCTATTAAATGCCATTATTCTTAATTACCGTACCGCAAGATGTAAAGGCAAAACAGTTTTTAACATTGGTGCAGCCAACTATAAATAAATCGGGAAACATATATATGCCATCATTGGCTACACATCCTCATCATTGCATACGAATAACATACAGTAAATCAGGAAAATTATCTTTGTATAATTTTACATAGTGTCACCGCAAACAGTCTTCACTTATCCTTTCACCATGAAAGCAAGCAAAATTAATTTTATATATCATCGTTAATGCAACTGCTTGGTAATCATGCGTGAAATTATTGATTCGAGGTAGAAAATTGTACACAGAATTTCACAAATTTCTCATCTATACGATTATGCACTTATTCAGCTGAAATGTTCGCTGCCATCATATTTGTCATGTTCCCCGTATGCAACAGCAACCATAAATACCCATCCTCATTATACAAAAGGAGCCAGACTATTTTACCTGCCTCGGTTTGGTTGCATTGATTTAAATAGAGAAAAGACAAGATGGCTGTATCATGATCAAGGTCTATATAAGTCTACATTTTTCTTGATCTTGATCAAGGATAGATGTATAGTATGGATACATAATGTCCTTTATACCAAGGTATATTATTGCTTGAATTCTATATAATAAAAAGGTTGGCATACAGGAATTAAAATAAATCAATCTTCTCTATTGTATCTATGTTGTTGCTATAGTTGAACATGCGTACAACAATTGCACACAGGCGCTGTTCTAAGGGGAATCTTGGGAGGAGATTGGCTATAGGCCCCCGAAAACAAATGTTTGTCAAGCCCCCCCCCCCCATATATGTATTTTGTTTTTAATATATACATAACAGCAAAAGAAACGTCACCCCTAAAAATATTTATTATTTTCATTTTATAATTAATATAATTTGTTTAATGAAGAATATTATGAGTATGAGTGTAACACGAACACAATGTGGAAATTTGGTTGACCTGGCCAACCATCCCACAACATTGTATATTTATTATGTTTAATAATATAATTACTTAACAAAATTTAGGGTGACTGTCTTTGCTGTTATGTATAGATGGGGCATTATAGGGCATATGCGCTGAAAATGTAACATATTTGCATATTCCCAAAAATGGAATTAGTGAATAAAAATCCTATATAGGTAAGGAACCTACTTTAGAGGTAAGACATACCTTAAAACAACAGATACCCCATCTATACCCATGTCCGTCCCTCCACTTGTGTAGTAGTCTTGGTTCAAGACTATGTTTTTTACGATCCATCGTCGCACACCACAGGAGGGCACTATTCTACACGAACGCTAAGCGTATTTTTCCCCAGGATGAACGTGAGCTTTTGGAAAAAATTCTTTAAAAATATTTTGCCATAAATTTTGCTATCAAACATAGCCCACATTTTGCACGTTTAGTATAACCAACCATTTTATTTTTTCCCCAAAAATGTGGGCCGCTAGAACTTCAAACTGACGCATGCGTAGTGGTTTCCGTAGTGGTTTCAGGAGGAAATTCAACAAGTTTCCCAAGACTGTGTTTTATAGCGGTTCGTGTAGAATAGCGCCCTCCTGTGTCGTGCGGCGAAGGATCGTGTATCAAACATACAAACACAGTCTGAACCAAGACTAGTTGTAGGTGAAAGTGTCATTACTTGCACTGAAAACCAGCCGAGTACTTGTTTTCAGAGGTCATCCGAAAGACGTCATGTATAAAACCAATGGAAATTGCATCAAAAGTCCAAACACAATGGGAACAATAGAAGGGAATAATAGAGATCCTCAAGTAGTCTTGGATATCGTCTTGTGTTGTGTGGTGATTGAGGCGATTTAGACTGCCGCCAAATGGATCGACTTCCCCAGCCTTGAAAGTTTGACTGTTCACTGACGACGGCTGAGAGCGAACCGGAAGTGTCGAGAGAAAAAAATACCCAATATCAATGCATTATACTAAGCTTTGTACAGCGTAGAATGTTACTGTTACAATCTTAGTTAGCTTTTGATACTATTAGCGCCCTCTTTATTTCTTCCACTGTTAAATATCTGGCATACGATCCCAAATTTTTAGCCCTGTAGTTTCTAGGGTTTATTTACATTCATTATCTATCCCCCGGACCCATTGAAAAGCAACCTGCAGGACAC
>CM055829.1:523676-559511 GCA_029582265.1 Zoroaster sp. YZ-2022
TGCCTTTAAAAAGTTTAGGTATTTATGGTTCATTGTCAACCAGTGCATTTAGTGGCATATTCTTTTAAAAAACAGACATATTCAAATTTAAAACCCCAGACATCTTAATCATCCGCCCAGTTAAAGTTTGGCAAAGTATCTTTTGAATGTTATCCAACCCAACGTCATTTAAACATTTCATAAGACAAAATTAAAATTTATTACTTTTTCTTTCAAAAAAATTTTTTTAAAATGGGAGGCCAGGGGTTTTTTGGCCTTTTCAAACATCAGGGGGTATACACCAGTGAAATTACATAATTCAACCTTTTGATCCAAAACCAGTAAAAAAGACGAAAGGGCCCTTTTTTCCCCTTTTAGAAACGCGGAAAAAATGGAAAAAAAAAAAAGATGACTCAAAATATGACTCCCAAATGGGTCTCATGTACGAATTATAATGTGACCTTTTAAAAAAGGAAATTCTCATCTTCACAGTGCGATCTTTGGGTTTAGAAAAAAAATTTAAAAATCATTAAAATTTGAATATGACTTCTGGAAAAAAGGGAAAGTGACATCTTATTTCCAAAAATATTTTGATGACATCATCAAAGTTCAGACCCCATGCTTTTAAAAAAAGGTTTTTTTCCCAATTCAAATTAAACCCGAAGTACTAACGTTATTTTCATGATCATGAGGAAGGTTCATTTGTCATATATACCCAACCTTTTGACCTTTACTTGGTCTAAACGGGAAAAAAAGCAAATTCAAATGCAAAATTTAAATAATTTTGAATATGAAATTTATTATAAAAAAGATGATACCCCTTTTGAAAAAAGATGTTGATATCATCGTTGATTTGATTGAACCGGAAATGGACTCGAAACCCCTGTGTTTGTTCAACAAACACTTGATTGTTAGGTTCAGGCACCAAATTTTTTTTGTACGTTTTTTTGGTGTTTTGGGGCGCAAACCCCTTTTTTTTTTTTCTGTTTTGGTGTTCGGGCACGAACACCCTTTTTTTTTACGTTTTTGGTGTTTGACACCGGGGGAACACCTCTTGTTTTTTTCGGTTTGTTTGGGGGCGGCGCGCGCAAAACCCCCTTTTTTGCTTTTTGGTGTTCGGGACGCGCGAAAACCTTTTTTTACGTTTTTTTTTTTTTCTTTTTCTCGTGGCTTCCCGGGAACAAAGGCACCAGTTTCTAAGCAAACCCGCCCCAAACCCAACACATGAACAGAAAATAACAAGGGCGAAACCGTTTCGGGCGTCGTTTTGTCATCAGGTATCATGCCAGTTTTATTTAAAAAGTTTCCGTTGCATGAAAGAATAAAAAATCGATGCGCCGCAAGGCACCTAACCTGAATTTGGATGGCACAAAGAAACAGCGTCGATATGATTGTCATGTTTCCTTTTGTAACCAAATATCGTGTAGCACGTATTGGTCAATGCCCATGTATGTCAATCGATATCGACGCTGTTTGCGTGTGTATAAACTAATTTTAGGCTAAAATGGATCGCCAAAACAGTCATAAAGATGGTATTTAGTTATTTTTAAGGGGTTTTCCTGTATTTATCTTCGTGTTTTATACAAGAAAAGCCATTTTTAAGTCGTCCATTCGTCGTTGCATTGTCCCCTGTTCAACTAACGTTAATTGGGGCCTACGTGAAATATTTTGGGACAGAAAAACAACTCAGACTTTTCTAACAAAATATGAACAGATGTCACCAAAATGTATTTAGAATATAAAAGGATAGAAAATTCAGTTGTTAAGGTTATGGCAATTTTTCAGAAAATTTTATCCATATTTTGAAATTTTTCTTTTCTCCAAAATCTTCAGTTTGTGCACAAATTAAATAAGTAGCCTGCATTTTTCAAATTTTTACCCTTCTCAGATACAAATAAACTACATGACAATTTTTCGGGGAAAAATGCAAATATTCATGACACAAACATGTACTTGTAGGTTCTCTCCTGAGGCCTCTCTCAGACATCCTCAATCACTAAAATTATATGAGTATATGAGACTCTGCAATTTCTATATACCTTTCTCTTTTGATGGGGTTTCTGCAAGAACATTTCTTTAATTTATTACACTTGTCAAGAATAATTGTGTGCAATTTGAAAACAAACCAATGCCCTTTTCAATTTTAATGGTCCAGCTACTCAAAAGTATACACTATTTTCCCCATTCACATAATTAGAACTTATCTGAATTTTCAAATACTTATTCTTGGTCCATATACTTATAAAACCTTCCTATTATTTTTACACATGTTCATGTGACATTATTTTCCTCATTCACATAAATTAGAACTTTTTGAAATTTCTCCAATGATAGACCAAGAATTATAAAAAAAAATTAAAAAAAATGTGTTGGTTCATCACCAGGGGCAGCATGCCATCACCAAGAACTGGGGAGGGCAGAATTTATTTAAATTACCGATTCCAATGACAACCCCTGAATGTCACCCATTCTGAACTGTCACTATATCGTACATACAGAGAGTACATTTATTATAAATCAGATTGATTCTGTTTTCTTGTCAACAAAGCATCATGTTTGGGTTCATTTACACAAAAGTCAATTCACTTGTTACATGTAAGACCATGTACACTCATTTCTAGATTGGTTACAATGGGTTAAACAAGTCAACAAAGTGGTTTCAATTGATTGTGGAGGAAAATGTGAACCAAAAAGTCAAGTCATGAAACCCAACAGACAGTTAAAATAAATATGTATTTCATTGTTTATTAGAAATTTTACAAGCACCCATGGAACTCTTGATTAGTATCACAGACTTTTTGCCAATCATGTGTACAACCTTGAAAATGTAAAATCAATGTAGAATTTTTTTAAATTTATAATTTTTTTTAATTATTTGCAGATTAGGTGAAAACAAAGACAATTTATAACATATCACAAAAAGGGAGATATTTCATTACAGTGTCACTCATTGTCAATTTATCATTTATTTTTGTTATAATTTAACCTGAAAGTGATTTATAAAAAAAAGATCATTTAGATATAACATGCAGTCCATAAATTTAAAATTTTTTGTACAAACTTAATACCAAGACATAAATACCAATGTTGGGTTCATTTAAATCTAGTTAAAAGGGTTTTCCATAAAAAATGAAAGAAGCAATTATCAGATTTGACCCAGTGATAATTGGGTGTTTGGTGCCCAAACACCATTTTTTTGTTCGGTTTTAGGTGTTTGGTTTGCAAACACCTCTTGATATGTTCTTTTTTTTTTCTTCTTCTTCTTCTTCTTCTTGTAAGAATTGTCCAGAACAAAAACATAGTTGCAGAGTTCTGAGAACAACCCTTTAAAACTTCCACACACATAGTTGAACCTTAACATGTATAGTTTATGTCAAATTTGTGACGTCATAGTGAGATCATCAGATGTCAATTACATAAATCAAAGTTTAATGTTTTCAAAAATCATATCTCATGAACCACAAAACGATATTTTCACAGTCTTTGCAGCATATTATATATCTTTAATTATGTGATTTTTCGTACTGATGTGACCTGATGAAACCTCTGCTTCCGGTCGAAACCGGAAGGGTTGAAAATTTCAAAAATTCAAAAAATCATATCTCATGAACCACAGAAAATATTGTTTTCACAATCTTTGCATCATCTTAAAGACCTTGAACTATATCACATTTCTTACACAGACATGAACTCAATTTGACTCTCTCTTCCTTCGGTCGAAAAAGTCAAGGTGTTTAAACCAAACAACTATTCGTAGAAAGCACAGCCATCACTGACGTTCTCTTGGTCATACACACAGACATATCGGCCCAGTATGGTGTGTGTATATGCATTATCTATCTATTAGAAATAGAATAGTTCGAGTTTACGAAGACCGCGCAGGTCATCATGACCTGCCATGTGCATGCACGCGCACAGTATAGTACCATGCAGCAGCAAAACAATGGCTTCCCCTGAGTGTCGGGCCGTCTGCAGAAAATGCGTCGCAGAAAATGTACTAATTTAGCATGGAATCCAAATTGTTATCATTTTGGAGATGAGTTGGACAAAAGATTCTTTCATGTGCAAGTGGATGGAAGAAATAGACGGTATGGTTGGAGTGTGATATTGCCAATGTCTAAGCGTTAGGGCTGTTGGAGCTAACGTACATAACATGTCGCAGCTAACGTTACACTACAGGTAATGTAGAATTAATTTTTAAAGAATTTGAAAAATATCTGGACCTAATCAGACTACATATATTTTGTAAAATAGTTGGACTTAGGCCTATATGAAAAATATCCTTGACAATTTAACTTATGTCTTCAGACTTTACTATCTCATTGTGATCTGTCCCTCAGTATCGTGTAGTGACAATTTAAAATAAGATCATTCCTGGTGATTATTTTCAATAGTTACCATGTTACCTTGACCAACAAAATAAACTATAACCCTAACCACCCCAATCCATCAAAATTCTGAAAGGGCACTTTTGGGAAACAAATCGGCACTGTTGAAAATGGGATCTTTATAATGGAGTTTTATCAGATACTTAAAGTAATACTACATGTATTGTAGTTGCACAAACATAACTTTGTACATGAGCCAAGAATATTCAACCTTTGGCGGTGTAAATAAGCATGGAAATGAACTTCAAGCTGAACTAAAGTTTTGGGTTATTTTTTTCATAGTGTATACAATGAAGATGGATGCTGACCCAATTATTTATTATTTTACATGTATGGATGAATAGCCGACATTCTAAAATTAATTACCATTCGATTTACAGATTTATGGGTACCACTCTGAGTGGTACAAATGCTTCCATGCCATTTGCAGGGCTGAGAGGAAGAAATAAGATTAAGAAGAAACAGAAACATCAAGGTAGGCAAATATTGAAAATACGGGTAGAATGTCGCATCCGACCGACTTCACATTATTCAGGATATTTATTCATGAAAAATCAGCCATTTTGCTATACGATGAATTCCTCAGTCATGTCAGTCTGATGTCGTAAACTCCACAATTAGTGACCAGCACAGTCATTTGTACATGCGCAGTAGCAACTATAATAGGATCCTTCTATTTTCTGAAGGGAGGATTTTTAGAAGGAAATAAAGTGGATTTTAAAGATAGTTTTCGCTTTCTGTACCACCAAAAATCGATAGAATAATTTTTAACTGGTTAGTGGTTGCAAAAATTCCAAAACCCTTTAAAAGTGGTGGTCGGATCACGACATTTCTTTTCCAAAAATTCAATCAAGTTTCAAGTATGCAGTAAGCTTGGGCGATAACGATTTTTTATCCACGATATATCGGCAAACATATATTGCAATTTTCAATAATATCGCAATTCTTTTGCATTCATGCATGATTGCTTTAGAGCCAATAACCACATGTACCCTCTACAAGTGTCACAATAAATTGCAAATTTATTTGCAGAGTGTATGTACTTCTGATATCATCATACTTTTTTAGGTGACAATTTCAAAAAGATCATTCCTGGTGATTATTTTCAATAGTTACCATGTTAATACCTTGACCAACAAAATAACCTTGACCAACAAAATAAACAAACCTTAACCACCCCAAATCCATGAAAATCCTGAAAGGGGCACTTTTTTGGTAAAAAATCAGCACTGTTGAAAAATGGGATCTTTATAATAGAGTTTTATCAGATGCTTAAAAGTAATACTAGTTGCACAAACATAACTTTGTATATGAACCAAGAATATTCAACCTTCGGCGGTGTGAATAAGCATGGAAATGAACTTCAAGCTGAACTAAAGTTTTGGATTATTTTTTTCATAGTGTATACAATGAAGATGGATGCTGACATTATTTATTATTTTACATGTATGGATGAATAGCCGACATTCCTAAAATTAATTACCATTTGATTTACAGATCTATGGTACCACTCAGAGTGGTACAAATAGCTTCCATGCCATTTGCAGGGCTGAGAGGAAGAAATGAGAAGAAACAGAAACATCAAGGTAGGCAAATATTAAAAAATTCGGTTAGAATGTCGAATTGAACCGCCACTTTTCTCATTCAATATAACCAATAAAGTAATCTTACCTACCTCGTAAGGTGGAGAACATATGGATGATGATGGACATATACTTCAAATTATTCCAGGATATTTATTTCATGAAAAAATCAGCCATTTTGGTATACGATGAATTCCTCAGTCATGTCAGTCTGATGTAAATTCCACAATTAGTGACCAAGCAGTCATTGTACATGTGCAGTGGCAACTATAATATGATCCTTCTATTTTCTGAAGGAGGATTTTTAGAAGGAATAAAGTCCGAAAACCATCATAAAAGTGTGATTTTAAAGATAGTTTCACCAAAATCGATAGAATAATTTTTAACTGGTTAGTGGTTGGAATTTATTTTCAAAAACCCTTAAAAAGTGGCGGTTGGATGTGACATTCTTTCCAAAAATTCAATCAAGTTTCAAGTATGCAGTAGCTTGCATAACGATTTTTTATCCATGATATATCGGCAAACATATATTGCAATTTTCAATAATATCGCAATTCTTTTTGCATTCATGCATGATTGCTTTAGAGCCGATAACCACAGGTATGTACCTCTCTACAAGTGTCACAAATTGCAAATTTATTTGCAGAGCGATGTATGTACTTCTGAAGTAGTTTGCTTTTGTTTCTCATTTCTAAAAGCTCAAAAGACTAATGATTTTATTTCCATGGAATTTCTGACTTGACTCACAATGTCGATTTATATTATATTGTGATATATTTGTATTCGCGATTCGCCGATATGCCGATAACTTAAATAGGTTCTCGATATTGTAATCGAATAAAAAGATTATCGCAATAGTCGATAGCGTGTTTATCACCCAAGCTTAGTATGCAGTAAAATTGTTTCCAGTTAGATGTTGCTTTTTCGTTTCTTTCTATCTGTTTACCTTGTCTTGGGTGTGTCTGTGTGTTAATTTTCAATCTCTTTCGGTCTACAATGCCCATTCCCTTACTCAGTTATTCCTCTATTTCTATTAAATATTTATCATTCTTTCTTCATACATATTTAGGTCAAGATGAGGTTGAGCGGTGAGAATGCAGCATTGAACCCCAGAGAAGAAAAACCTGGTCTTCATCAGAGTTCCTCCTGACAAACCGAGAAAATTGAAAAACTGTTTTCACAGTGCCAAACCTTGATTGCATGCCCAACGGAAAGATGAGAGGTTACTTTTGCAAATCGAAGATAAAGATCTTGTGGGTTTAGAAGTTTTTATCATTGTCTTTGCTATAATGAGTATGTACCCAATTCTTGACAAGGCCAGATCCATCAGATGAAATACCTATTTGGTACAATGATGCATAAATAAAATTCTGTGAAGTCATCCAGAAGAAAACAATGAAATTCTTTTCACAAAGTCATTACATCGTAAGTTCATCAAGTGCGTACAAGAAATGGAGGAGTTGACTGCAGTAAGTACAGGTCCCACAATCTGAAAACTAACATGTCTGAAAAGTACATTTCCTACACTGGTAATTCATAGATAATTTACTAAGAATACAATTGACTTGGTGTACAGCCAATCTCTAGCTGCAAAAGAACTGGTGAGACTGCAGTTGGCTCAGATACATTATGTACTGATACTGATATACACTCACTGGCCATAAGTATTTGCAACATACACCAAAGTTCAGTTTGAGAACTGTGTTACAATAAGTTATTTTATTTTATTTACACTACTTAAGACTTCTTGAAAGTGCCTGTGTTTTGAAGTCAATGTTCTTTTTACTGTTCTTGCTCGAAAATTATGTAATACACGATCGATGAAATCAGATTAAATGATCATCTCACCTGTTACTGTAAATTGCGATTTTGAGCATGTTGCAATACTTTTGGCCAGTGAGTGTAGACAGCAGTGAAGGTGCTGGAGAAGCAGAGAGATTTTCACATGAAGTGCCTATCTTCACACACTCTTCAATGCATCAGCTGTACTATATAATACACTTATAATGAAGAAATCACATGGCATTACAACTACCTGGCCATCAACTTCAGATGACTTATCCCTTGCAGACTGCTTAACAAATGAGCCAGTAATTTTCAATCACCCTTTGTTCATCTTACACTAGGATACTGATTCCATGACCCGTTGAAAGTTTACTCTGATTGAGATAATGTTGCCTTTAACCATTAACTTTAATTAAAACATTCTGTTGACTTTCTTTTCATGCACCAGTAAAAGTTTTTTAAGCCAAAGATTTTAATAATACTAGCCAAATCCAATTAATGTTAGGGACTACAGGTTCACTTATTTTGTATTTTGTACTTAAGAAAAATTATTCTTTTCATTGCAAATTAGACCTAGAAGTTTGGATAACCTTTATCCTGTATGAAATGGATTATTATTGATGGATGCAAAATGGATGGAAAAGGAGTATCATGACCATGACAAAATAAAGCAGAAGTGTCATTCAAAAGATAATGTTGTTTCGCATTTCCTTTATATAAATATCTTATTAATTTTGTGTTTTAACGAAGAATGTGTTTTATCAATTTAAATATTTACACAAAACGTTGACAATTAATAACCAATAATTTCTTTTTAAAGATGAGAAAAGATTCACAAATTGGTCTTTGATGTAGGTAGGGTTAGATCCAAGGTTGCTAAGAGGGTGGAGCTCAAGGTAAGGAGATGAGAAATGGCAAATTAAACCCCAAAATATTTAAATTAATGGAAAATTTTTATTTTTTTTACATTATAAATTAAATTTTAAAACTTGGGGGGGGGGGGGTTAGACGTTCAGGAAAAGTTGGGTTCAGACCTTTATTCAAGGCAAGATTTTTTTAAACTGGTTCATTTCTTTACAATGACATCAAATATTTCCCAAATATGGAATCCTTCCAAACTCTTCCTACCTGACTGGACCGATTTGACAGATTAGGGTAGGGAAACATTTAAAAAACAGCCATGTGAACTATTCAATTATACAAAAATCTCCATTGAAAATGTAGTTTTCTAAGAATGGCCGAAAGGGCGCTATTTTCATGTCATAGTTCAGATGCAATAATCTGCCAAACTGGCAAATTTTGTGAGTGTGGATTTATATATTAGAATTTACAAGTAATTGTCTAGTCTTAAACTGTTTTGTACGCTCATGCCTGATATGCGTCACGAAACTCAATTTCTGAATGCATTTTCATTGCACGCTCCGTGGTCTAGCTAGTCTGAAGTCAAATCACATGCTGAACTTATCTCCATAGCCGTAGTTTCTTGTCAAGTCGCACTTTGGCAAACACGGATGCAATTTTGTCATCAAACTTTTCTGAAGAGAAACCATATTTACCAAGTTCCAACTTAATTAATGTACTTTAAACAACTTTTGGGTGATGACGTCATAACATGATGAACAACCAAACACCTTGAGAACAAGCATTCTACTCAATAGACTAACATGCTCGTGAAAGTTTTGGTGAATTAACTATTGAAGAACCTTTCAACCTTTGTAACATTAGATTTTATGGGAATTTGTAAGTGAATGAGGGTGTACTGCAGAAAAATAGCTGCCTGGCTTGACTCATTCCTGCAATGTCTCCCCATTTTAGCTGTAATAATGGGCGCTCTATTAAGGATTAGATTTCTTAAATGTTGTTTTATCATAACTGGGAGAAAGACAATAATCTGATAATAAAAGCTCTTTAATTCATAGTACACTTAAAATATGCTCTTTATTTCTGTTAAATACAAACTTATACAATGTTAACATTTTGGATTTATTTTGCATTTTTAAACAACTTTAGGTGATGACACCATAACATGAACCCCCAAACACCTTGAGTTTGTTTTTTACAAACTCTATACCTCTAGTTGTTCGTGTTTTTTTTGTGCTTTTTCTTCTCCTTCTCAGTGAGACATATCCAGAGACAATAACATAGTTGCAGAGTTCACAGAACCTTAAAACTTAACACATAGTTAGACCTTAACATGTAATTGCATCCGAAGTTGTGACGTCATGGTGAGGTCATCAGATATCGAATAACACTAAATTAAAGTTTAAAATTTCAAAAAATCATATCTCATGAACCACACAAGATATGTTCACAATCTTTGCATCATCTGAAAGATCTTGAATTAATTGACGCAAATCTGAATAGCTTTTCGAAAAAAAGCATTCTGGGTTTATATGTTAAGTGGGATCTGCTCTTTTCAAAATATATTTCGTGACGTCATCGTTCTTAACAGCGCCCTCTAGCGGCAGGTTTTAAAGTCCCTTTGCTGCTGTCTTGAGAAAACATTAGACAGAATTTTACCAAATTTGGCACAATTGACACCCATATTATGAGGAAAATTTTTGTAAAGTATGAATGACGTCACATGATTGAACCGAAACTTCCAGTTGGAAGAATTTAAAATTATATGGGATATCTGAACCGGAAGTTAATGTATTCAGTATAGCACATTAAGTATAGCACATTAAATGTTATTTTAATTATATATTATGAAAACTCATATCTCCTGAAGTAACTCTTGTCTTTTAACAACTTTAGGTGATGACGTCAACACATATGATGCACACTCGAAAACCCTGAGTTTGCTTTTCTACAAATTCAATACCTCTAGTTTTTTTTGATATTTTTCCTTGTTTCTTAAAGATTATTACATATTTTTGAGGGGCAGCTAAAACAATTTGGATTAATAATATGTTTTGTTTTGAGGGCGCCCCACTGCTGGCAGCACCTCCACAGTTGTGCTTCATTTTTCTCTCTAAGTGCTGTCATGTTTTGTGTTGACTCCAATTTTATATTGCTGGTAGAGCATAAACACCTGGATTCTACTGGACTCTTTGTTTTGTCATTGATGGAGTAATTTTTGGCTTATGCTGTGAAATATATTTTGGACTTTGCACTGTGAGAATGTGTTTTACTACACTACACTATGGACTTGATCAGTCAACCCAGACAGTGACTCACAGCTTGCACTGTTGATGACCTATTACGTAAGTGTTCTTCCTGTTTCTTTTGTTTGGAACAATGCTCACCTAATTGCACAATGGATGCACAGCATGGAGTGGTACTTATCTTTCTTCATTCATGTGGACTATTCATCTTCTCTGATAGCCAAGTAGGCTTTCCTACAGGTTGTTCTTAAACCCCTCGACCCCACGACCCCCACGACCCACGACCCCCGACCCACAACCCCTCGACCTCGACCGACCGTACGCTCCATATAAACGAAGCACACGTACTCGCGGAATTCACTATCACCAGTGCAGTACAGATGTATGTGTGTGTTCGCAATGCCCATGCGCAAGCATGTCATGGCTGGCCGGCCTGCGCCAGAGTCAAATTGTATCCCAAATGGGAACCTGTTTACGGCCGAGTTCGAAAATGGCTAGCCTGTTGCGCTGTTTGCTGCATGACGACCTGTCGTCGCGAAATCAACGAATTTATAATGCTGCCACAAGCCAAATTATACCATTCCCGAGTAGATAATTTCATATTCTATCCAAAAAATTGCATACTTATGTCGGATTTTTGCTAGTTGAGTTGGGTGAGGGCGCAGTTTTTGGCAACGTTCTTTCTGCAACTCATTACGGTCGTAGAAGGATATCGCTTCCAAGACGGCCGCATGGCTTTCCGGCATCCTGATTGGTCAATAAGCATTACATCACAAACTGGCATGCGCGTACAGCCCCGAATGTACATTATTTTTTACTTGATGGACGTGGAAAAAAATCCCAACTATTATTTCTCATTTAATAACCTATTTTATATTATTCTATTTCAAAATTAGACTTTTGGAGGAAAAAAGGATTTAGTTATTTTCCCCAATTAACCTATAGGATCTTCGATTATTAAAAAAGAGCTCCGTTTGTTCACGTTCAGTAGTACGGGAGTGCAGCGGGCATTCTAATTGGGGCCGTATTCGAACACAGATTCCGATTTGGGATACGATATGATTCTGAGCGCGCGTACGTCGTGGGGGTCGAGGGGTCGTGGGTCGTGGGGGTCGAGGGGGTTTAAGAACAACCCCTTTCCTACATCTAAACTTCATGTCTATGGAAGTCATAAACGACTACAACATTTGAAATATATGGGCACCCGCATTCCTTATCATGGAAACACAAGTGCAACTTTCAATGACATATTGATATCCGGTGATATCAATCCAAATCCAGGTCCTTGTAAAGCTGAAAGCAAGCATGAAAATAAGCATAATCTCCAGGATCAACCATCCAAGTTAGTGTATTATACACCTGAACAGCTTCTTTATACACCTGAACAGCTTCTTTATACACCTGAACAGCTTCTTTATACACCTGAACAGCTTCTTTATACACCTGAACAGCTTCTAAAATTGAACCCTTTGAATTGCAATCCCTCTGTAGTTTTACCAAGATTACCTACAGATGTGTGGGAAACATTGTTTCACTTGGTTTAAACCGTTATCAACTAAAACGTCGTGGTAAAAGAGGTGATCGCCGCCCTAAATGCCAGAACACTAAGAATCCCATCTCACAAATCTGATGTGTCAGCTTGCTTACCAAAATCAAGCTTTTGCCTTCTAAATGCTCAGTCTGTATGCAACAAGTCGGATTTATTGGCAGATTTATCATTGAGAATGATTTTGATATTATTGCATTGACTGAGACCTGGCTTTCTGGATCGGACAAAGATAATAAAATTCTCGGTAGCCTTGTTCCTTCTGGATTTGAAATAACTCATGTGCCTCGCCCAAATAGAGTTGGTGGTGGAGTTGGTATTGTTCACAAAGCAGCCATATCTTGTGAGCAGTCGAACCCTTTTTCAGCGATATCTTTTGAAAGCATATGCTGTAATCTCACATTTCCTGGAATTGCAAACCCTCTGAAATTGGTTGTAATATATCGTCCACCTCCCAGCAAGAAGAATAGGACAACCCCAAAGATATTCTTTGATGAGTTTTCGGAATTAGCGATTCTATCCATACAGTCTGGAAACTTGCTCATTGTTGGAACTTCAACTTTCATTTTGAAAAATCATCCGATAGTGAGACAAAATGCTTCATGGACATTCTTGACTCAACATGTCTTACACAATTTGTTCAGTCCCCGACTCACACGAATGGACACATTCTTGATTTAGTCATCAGTCGCTCATCGGACGCTATTGTAGAGTCAGTATCTGTTGAGGATATGCTTACAGACCACTCTGCAATACACTGTAATCTAAATCTTCAGAAACCAAATACCCAAGACGTGAAATTTCACTTCGTAAGCTGAAATCAATTGATCACAACAGTTTTGCCACAGAACTCTTCAAATCTGATTTGATACTAAACCCAGAACATGATCTTAATAAACTTGTCAATTAATACAACACAGTGCTTTCCGATCTGCTGGAGAAACATGCGCCACTTCGTAAACGTAGTATCACTGATAGCCGCGTACCCCATGGTACAATGGTGACATCAAGGAGGCAAAGAAATGCCGAAAACGGCTCGAGAGACGTTGGCGGAGAACAAGGCTGTTATCTGATGAAATTATTCCAAGCGCAACGGCTCTGTGCCACAAAACTTATAGAAAAGGCAAAATCTTCCTTCTACAAAAATTAACGCCTGTGATGATCAAAAGCACTTTTTCAAGTTGTTGAAGAACTTTTGCAAAATAAAGGCTCACCCAAATTACCACGGCACAATGATGTTGGAAAGTTAACTGAAAAGATTCTGCAGTTTCTTCTCATCCAAGATATCCAAGATTCGTGAACAACTGGTCACTAATACAGTCACTCAAAATGTTAATATTGAGAGGACACAAAGTAAGAAAGGGATCTCATTTTGGAGAAATTTTACACCAGTCTCGGAGCAAGAAGTTGGAGAATTTATTACATCTTCGCCGAGTAAATCGTGTGATCTCGACCCGCTGCCAACCTCCATTTGAAAAATCATTTTGGATATTGTTCTTCCAACTATCACAAATATTGTAAACCTGTCACTAGAAACTGCCACTTTCCCACACATGATGAAACAGGCTCTTGTTAGACCTTTGCTGAAAAAGGCATCTCTCGACCAGGAGGACTTGAAAATTATAGACCTGTGTCAAATTTACCATTTATTTCAAAAATTATTGAAAAGCAGTTGCCTCACAGATATCTGATCACATGTTTAAGCACAATCTTTTCAATCATCTTCAATCAGCCTACAGGAAATACCATGGTACGGAGACGGCATTAATCCGTGTCCAAATGACATTCTTCGTGATCTTGACAACAAAAAATCTGTATTTCTAGTACTGCTTGATTTATCAGCAGCCTTTGATACAGTTGATCATGAGATATTACTTCCCGTCTTGAAGCTGCTGCTGGCATTACGTCATCTGCACTGAACTGGATTCGGTCATATTTACACAACAGGACTCAATCTGTACCACAAGGATCTGTACTCGGACCCCTATTCTTCATAATATATACTGGCCCCATCACCAACAGCTCACAGATACAATTTGCAAATCCATCTTTATGCTGATGACACTCAACTGTATTTGTCATTTAACCCAAAACTGCCTGGAGATGAGCATTCCGCAGTAGACCGAATAGAGAAATGTGTTATTGAGATTAAGCATTGGATGAAGTCTAACAAATTAAAACTTCAATGATGATAAAACTGAGCTGTTGATCATATCATCCAAAATCAAATGAAACACATTATATCAAAGTCTGTTAAAGTCGGTGAGAGCGTTATCTTGGCTAATTCCAAAGCTCGCAATCTTGGTCTTGTTTTTGATGACGAAATGTCCATGAAATCACATGTTAATAAAATTTGTCAAACTGGTTATTTTCATCTCCGGAATATTAAGACTATACGCAAAGTTCTGTCAAAAGAGAGTACTGAGAAATTGATTCATGCTTTCATATCATCTCGTTTGGATTGTGGTAATGCTTTGCTCTATGGAATACCTAAAAACCTCATTCACAGACTTCAATTAATCCAAAATGCTGCGGCAAGGACCATATTCATGGTTCATAAGTCAGATCACATAACATCCTCACTGAAGCAATTACACTGGCTCCCAGTTCAACAACGGATAGTTTTCAAGATATGTCTTCTTACATGGAAAGCTCTACATGGCAACTCACCTTCATATTCAAGATCTTCTTACCATTCACAACTCTAATCGCAGTGGACTACGCTCAGCAAACCAAAACTTCCTTACTGTAACACATGGAACTTGTAAAACTTTTGGGATAGGGCTTTTTCTGTTGCAGCCCCTTCCCTTTGGAATATGCTTCCACAAAGTTTAAGACTGTGTGACAATTTTAATTCTTTCAAAAAACTTTTGAAAACTCACCTTTTTGTACAAGCTTATAATGAATGTTAATTTTGTGCATTTTGTTTCATGTATTTATCTTTGTTTATCTAATGTTCCATATCTTTGTGTCTTTCATTATCACCAGCGCCTCGGATTAGGTTTCTAGATAGATGGCGCTTTATAAGTTTCATTATTATTTATAAGTTTCATTATTATTAATACGCCTCCCCCTAATTATAGTCTACAGTTTTAGGCCAAAAACAAAAACAAAAAGTCTGCTGTTTCTGGTCTCCGCGCGCGTTGCCTCAGACCCGTACGTCGAAATTTGGTCTGGTTCCAATAGCCGCGTATACATGTATCACAAATTTCACTGAATGGCGTCACCGCACCGATTTGAAGCCGACCTATGACCAGAATCCGCAGATTTTTTTGGCCTTTCATTTGTACCTACATTGAGCTGAAACTTTTGCAGGTTGGTTGTTCATTTTAAATAATTATTCGAAAAAGTTAATTAACATCATTCACTTTTGTGAACCTTTTCTTTATAGTAATTGACCTTATTGATGTTCGTATTCAACTATTAAGTACAGGATGTAAATAATTAGTTTCTGTGTGCAATTATAGCCTTCACGTTTATAGATGCCTTTCACATTTGTCTCATGATTAACACTCCACATTCAGCTGAAACTTCTGCAGGTAAATAATGATTCGAAGAAAGTACACTACCATATTAAAGCAGAAGATGACATTGATATTCCATTTCTATCCAAATATCAAGTGCAGGATGTAGATAATTAGTTCCTGCGTGCTATGTAGCCTTCACTTTTATAGACGCTCAAATGATTATTATGTTTTTTAAGCAAGGGCATTACAAATGGCTGGTTACTTTTTCTGTATGCTTGTGGTAATAATAAATACCGTAAGGGCCCATAGCGAAGGCTAAATATTCTCGAGTGCGGAGGCCAATTTGCTGATCAAATATCTCTTCTTTTAATGATTGACTTGTTGGGTATCAGCTGTCATCCTGTCTTTTGTATATCCTCTCGTGTCCTGCTTAAAGGTTTGTTTGCCGATAAAGAAAAGTATTATAACAAAACAATGTGCTAAAACAATTTTGCTATATGTTGATACAATTAATAATTTCATGTTCATGTATTCTTTTCAACATGTGAAATTATTGTAAATTAAGTATTTATTAATGCTGTACTATAATGTATTTTATTGTTGTCGGCAGTCGGCATGAAAATAAATGTTTCTATCAGTCAATCAATCAATCAATCAACTCAGTAATCGTCGTCTTTTGGGAACTACTCATAACTCGCGTTATTCGAGAGAAAAAAATATTGTTTTCAGAAAATTTGACCACAGTAGGGTGCAAAAGCACCCTTCGCACCCCTCTAAAACCCAACCCGGTAAGGTGTCACACCCCTATGGGAAGCACCACCATATCCTATGGGAAGCACCGTGGTATTATATGGAATGAACCGTGGCATCCTACTGAACGCAACATGGTATTCTGCGGTTAGCACCATGTTATCTTATGGAACGTATCATAGTATCATATGGGAAGCACCACGGTATGCATTGAGAAGGATGCATTGAGAACGCATTAAGGGAAGCACCTTGTGGAAAAATAGAAATTCATGGAAACCTATAAATAACACAATGTAAACAAATAGGAAAACAATGGAACTTAACAAGAACATCATGGGATTTTAATGGGAACCAATGAGAACACGACTGAAAGCATATTGTGTTGACCCTACAAACACCTCATGATGACCCTGCCCAGTCATAACAATGTATCTTCATAACAATGTATCTTCATAACAATGTATCTTCATTACAATGTATCTTCATAACAATGTATCTTCATAGCAATGTATCTTCATAGCAATGTATCTTCATAACAATGTATCTTCATAGCAATGTATCTTCATAACAATGTATCTTCATAACAATGTATCTTCATAGCAATGTATCTTCATAACAATGTATCTTCATAACAATGTATCTTCATAACAATGTATCTTCATAACAATGTATCTTCATAACAATGTATCTTCATAACAATGTATCTTCATAACAATGTATCTTCATAACAATGTATCTTCATAGCAATGTATCTTCATAGCAATGTATCTTCATAGCAATGTATCTTCATAGCAATGTATCTTCATAACAATGTATCTTCATAACAATGTATCTTCATAACAATGTATCTTCATAGCAATGTATCTTCATAGCAATGTATCTTCATAGAAATGTATCTTCATAACAATGTATCTTCATAACAATGTATCCACAGATGAAGAGATGGATAATCTTGAGAAGGTTTCCCTGTTTCTGGAAAGTGAAGAACGGAGTAACATAGTTAAGTTGTGGCCCTTTGTGTCATTAAGAGGTTCAGTTACTAAAACCTTCTCTAATCAGAAGGTCCGTCAGCAGGTCAAGTGTTGACTCGATCTAGATGACTTTACACATTACACAACCTGAAAATGAAAGAAAGTTTTATTCGGTTCCTCACTCGGTATATTGCACGTCATTGGTCATTGGATGCATTGTACCCTCCTACACACCCTCTGCTACTCTCACGCAAAAGCTAATAGCAGCCCAATGTTTTGTCCCTCCGAACACGTCCTACTTTCTAAGTGGTCACCACTTTACCCACATTGCATTTATTTATTACCAGGGTACGCGCAAACAGTTAAAAACTGATTTCCACATGGGGCATGCATATAAACATACAATTAAACCACAGGAAAATACACATGAAAATAATATCACTTAAAATATTAAATTCTAGTTACCTTGAGATCCTTGGTTATTCAAAAGCGATCACAAAGAAAATGATATGTACATTTATGCAATGTTTAAAATAATACAAATTCAAGGCAATAAATTGAAGAGCGAAAACCCTTTTTGGGGGAAAACACGGGGAAATTCCCATCCGGATCCAAATGTCCATGGCAATCGAGAATGTCAACGTCGTAAATCAGCGGCACACAAGTTTCAGTTGAATGAATGGAACGGAAATTCTTATATTAACAGAAAACATCACTGACTTAGCGTTTGGCGAAATTTGAATGAAATTAGATAATTCATTGTACATGCAAATTATTCCATATTGTACAAGTTACTGCAAAACTCGTGGAAAAGGAACCTTCAGTGTCATATGAGTAGGTTGTCTCGTTTCATATACAAAGGAGTCATTTTGGTAATACATTTGAAAAGAACAGTTTTTTTTATACTTAACTCTTTCAGGGACGAAAGCCAATTAAGTTTTGCAATCATATCTGCTGAGGGGTTAGAAAGGCACACTTCAGAATTATCCTTGTGGCTCTTCTCAGACATTGTTAAGTAGAATATTGTGAGATACGTACCGACCTCTCCACACAGTATCTAAAGATGGCTGGACTATAACTGGACTGTTGGCAATGGTGACGTTAAGGTCAGCAGTAGAAACTTTCTTCTTAGATCCAATGAGCAGATTTAGTATTGTTGGCATTTATTGTGAGTTATTTCTTATGCTATATTCAAATTCATTTCTATTTCATTAGCACTGGAGGAACTATACATGTTAATGTTGAGTCATCAGAATACATAAATAATTTACAATTTTGGCGGATACAAAGTCGTAGATCACTGGAATAAATGAATAACATTGGTCCCAGAATTGATCCCTGGGGTACGCCGAGGTTTAGTGGCAGGGCCTTTGATATTTTATGCCTTCCCTTATATGAAAATAGAATCTGTTGTATGACCTGATTTTGCACACGTTCTACCCTAATTAGACGTGTCAAACAAGCTTTCATTGGCTAAGACGCTAAACTAGGCTAATGTTTTATTCATTCCCCAGATTTCTAGTATATAAACCCCGAAATTTCCTTCTCTCCTTCAGTGGGAAGTGTGGTTCCAAATGATTATAATGTTCTCTGCATATATTATTAAATAATGGCGGGATTTCTGAACATTGACAGTGCAATACCTAACTAACTTGTAGTGCGACGGTTCAGTCCCTCATTTGTGGTACAGCGCGTCAATTGACCATTGGACTAGCCTATCTAGTGCGGTCTAATACACACTCTGACCCGTCCAGACACTCCCTGTTGTCAAGCCGTCGCGCTACAAGTTAGTTAGGTATTGCACTGACCATCTGTCCATCGGTGTAGCAGTGCCCGTACACCATGTCGACCAGCCACGCGATAGTCCTAGCCAAGGAACGTTATCCCACTGACTGTCTGTAGTCGCAAATATTTAGGTGTTCGAGCTATAGCGCGAACACCTCTTGTTATTGTTCGTTTTTTTTTGCTTTTTCTTCTCCTTCTCAGTGAGATATATCCAGAGACAATAACATAGTTGCAGAGTTCACAGAACCTTAAAACTTAAGACATAATTAGACCTTAACATGTAATTGTATCCTAAGTTGTGACGTCATGGTGAGGTCATCAGATATCGAATAACACTAAATTAAAGTTTAAAATTTCAAAAAATCATATCTCATGAACCACAAGATATGTTCACAATCTTTGCATCATCTGAAAGATCTTGAATTAATTGACGCAAATCTGAATAGGTTTTCGAAAAAAATCATTCTGGGTTTATATGTTAAGTGGGATCTGCTCTTTTCAAAAATATATTTCGTGACGTCATCGCTCTTAACATCGCCCTCTAGCGGCAGGTTTTAAAAAGTCCCTTTTTGCTGTCTTGAGAAAACATTAGACAGAATTTTACCAAATTTGGCACAATTGACACCCATATTATGAGGAAAATTTTTGTAAAGTATGAATGACGTCACATGATTGAACCGAAACTTCCAGTTGGAAGAATTTAAAATTATATGGGATATCTGAACCGGAAGTTAATGTATTCAGTATAGCACATTAAATGTTATTTTAATTATATATTATGAAAACTCATATCTCCTGAAGTAACTCTTGTCTTTTAACAACTTTAGGTGATGACGTCAACACATATGATGCACACTCGAAAACCCTGAGTTTGTTTTCTACAAACTCAATACCTCTAGTTTGTTTTGATATTTTTCCTGTTTCTTAAAGATTATTACATATTTTGAGGGGCAGCTAAAACAATTTGGATTAATAATATGTTTTGTTTTGAGGGCCCCACTGCTGGCAGCCTTCACAGTTGTGCTTCATTTTTCTCTCTAAGTGCTGTTATGTTTTGTGTTGACTCCAATTTTATATTGCTGGTAGAGCTAAACACCTGGATTCTACTGGACTCTTTGTTTTGTCATTGATGGAGTAATTTTTGACTTATGCTGTGAAATATATTTTGGACTTTGCACTGTGAGAATGTGTTTTTACTACACTACACTATGGACTTGATCAGTCAACCCAGACAGTGACTCACAGCTTGCACTGTTGATGACCTATTACGTAAGTGTTCTTCCTGTTTCTTTTGTTTGGAACAATGCTCACCTAATTGCACAATGGATGCACAGCATGGAGTGGTACTTATCTTTCTTCTTTCATGTGGACTATTCATCTCTCTCTGATAGCCAAGTAGGCTTTCCCTACGGGTTGTTCTTAAACCCCTCGACCCCCGACCCCCCGACCCCACGAACCCCGACCCACGACCCCTCGACCCCACGACCGTACGCTCATATAAACGAAGCACACGTACTCGCGGAATTCACTACCACCAGTGCAATACGAATGTATGTATGTATTTCGCAATGCCCATGCGCAAGCATGTCGCATGGCTGGCCGGCCTGCGCCAGAGTCAAATTGTATCCCAAATGGGAACCTGTTTACAGCCCGAGTTCGAAAATGGCTAGCCTGTTGCGCTGTTTGCTGCATGACGACCTGTCGTCGCGAAATCAACGAATTTATAATGCTGCCACAAGCCAAATTAGACCATTCCCGAGTAGATAATTTCATATTCTATCCAAAAAATTGCATACTTATGTCGGATTTTTGCTAGTTGAGTTGGGTGAGGGCGCAGTTTTTGGCAACGTTCTTTCTGCAACTCATTACGGTCGTAGAAGGATATCGCTTCCAAGACGGCCGCATGGCTTTCCGGCATCCTGATTGGTCAATAAGCATTACATCACAAACTGGCATGCGCGTACAGCCCCGAATGTACATTATTTTTTACTTGATGGACGTGGAAAAAAATCCCAACTATTATTTCTCATTTAATAACCTATTTTATATTATTCTATTTCAAAATTAGACTTTTGGAGGAAAAAAGGATTTAGTTATTTTCCCCAATTAACCTATAGGATCTTCGATTATTAAAAAAGAGCTCCGTTTGTTCACGTTCAGTAGTACGGGAGTGCAGCGGGCATTCTAATTGGGGCCGTATTCGAACACAGATTCCGATTTGGGATACGATATGATTCTGAGCGCGCGTACGTCGTGGGGGTCGAGGGGTCGTGGGGGTCGAGGGGGTTTAAGTACAACCCCTTTCCTACATCTAAACTTCATGTCTATGGAAGTCATAAACGACTACAACATTTGAAATATATGGGCACCCGTATTCCTTATCATGGAAACACAAGTGCAACTTTCCAAATTGACATATTGATATCCGGTGATATCAATCTAAATCCAGGTCCCTGTAAAGCTGAAAGCAAGCATGAAAATAAGCATAATCTCCAGGATCAACCATCCAAGTTAGTGTATTATACACCTGAACAGCTTCTTTATACACCTGAACAGCTTCTTTATACACCTAACAGCTTCTAAAATTGAACCCTTTGAATTGCAATCCCTAATCTGTAGTTTTACCAAGATTACCTACAGATGTGTGGGAAAACATTGTTTCACTTGGTTTAAACCGTTATCAACTAAAACGTCGTGGTAAAAGAGGTGATCGCCGCCCTAAATGCCAGAACACTAAGAATCCCCCATCTCACAAATCTGATGTGTCAGCTTGCTTACCAAAATCAAGCTTTTGCCTTCTAAATGCTCAGTCTGTATGCAACAAGTCGGATTTATTGGCAGATTTTATCATTGAGAATGATTTTGATATTATTGCATTGACTGAGACCTGGCTTTCTGGATCGGACAAAGATAATAAAATTCTCGGTAGCCTTGTTCCTTCTGGATTTGAAATAACTCATGTGCCTCGCCCAAATAGAGTTGGTGGTGGAGTTGGTATTGTTCACAAAGCAGCCATATCTTGTGAGCAGTCGAACCCTTTTTCAGCGATATCTTTTGAAAGCATATGCTGTAATCTCACATTTCCTGGAATTGCAAACCCTCTGAAATTGGTTGTAATATATCGTCCACCTCCCAGCAAGAAGAATAGGACAACCCCAAAGATATTCTTTGATGAGTTTTCGGATTATTTAGCGATTCTATCCATACAGTCTGGAAACTTGCTCATTGTTGGAGACTTCAACTTTCATTTTGAAAAATCATCCGATAGTGAGACAAAATGCTTCATGGACATTCTTGACTCAACATGTCTTACACAATTTGTTCAGTCCCCGACTCACACGAATGGACACATTCTTGATTTAGTCATCAGTCGCTCATCGGACGCTCTTGTAGAGTCAGTATCTGTTGAGGATATGCTTACAGACCACTCTGCAATACACTGTAATCTAAATCTTCAGAAACCAAAATACCCAAGACGTGAAATTTCACTTCGTAAGCTGAAATCAATTGATCACAACAGTTTTGCCACAGAACTCTTCAAATCTGATTTGATACTAAACCCAGAACATGATCTTAATAAACTTGTCAATTAATACAACACAGTGCTTTCCGATCTGCTGGAGAAACATGCGCCACTTCGTAAACGTAGTATCACTGATGGGCCGCGTACCCCATGGTACAATGGTGACATGATGAGTGAGCGCCTTACAAGCAGCAACTCATAACAGCTCTCCAGTTTTTGTGCTAAGTAAGTGTTTTGTAGCTACAAGTTTGTCTTCATTTTTATACTAGTGGATTTCTTATTACACCTGGAATCTACTGGACGTTTTATGTGAGTATTTGTACATTTGTTTTCTTATAATAAGTGAAAAACTGTAGTTTTTTGTATGTCTGTGCAGTAAAATTTACTGTTGAGTGTATACACATTTTGGATCTTCATTTTATTTGTGCAGTCAACTCTGATTTAGATTATAACCTGTAGCTAGAGATTATAACCTGTAGCTTGACCACAAGCCTTTTGTTTGGATCAACAACTTTGTGATCAGACAATGGAGGTCTACATCCTGTTTATTCTACTCCTGCTATCCAGACCATGGTGTCTCAATGACTCATCAGTAGATGGCTACAAGATGCAATCTACAGATTGTTCAACTAAAATCCGCCATCTTAAATTCTTGAGACGTCCTATATCATACTATGATAATTCATCTGCCCGGCACCTTTCACCTGGAACTCTTAATTTCTGGTGACATAAACCCAAACCCTGGCCGGACCTGAAACACTGATCAACACACCCACAAACGCCACTCAGCTCCATAAAATTTCCTACAGCCGTAATGAACTACTCAATCTTCGCAATGCTCCATGTACTGATGTAGCTTTATCTTATTTAGGATTGAGTCAATTGAACTGTCTTGGAATACTTGCTAATCAACCCCAAACATACCGCCGCACACGTGCATAGAGGTAAAAAAGCTGGTCGCCGTAGAATGGACAGACATACACAACTAGCACTCCAGCCTTACCAACCCCCAGCAGTGAACTCAACCCCATCAACAAGCGACATTGGCATAACTTCAACTCCAAATGTTTACGATGAGTCTAAACTTCAGCTCTGTGTCTTGAATACTCAATCCATATGTAACAAATCGGATGAATTTGTTGACTTTGTACTTCAAAACAATTTGGATCTTGTTGCCATAACCGAGACATGGTTTAAACCTAATGATGACTTGCCACCCCGTGAGTGTACTCCTGCTGGCTACTCTCTCCATCATATCCCCAGACCAATAAAGACCGGTGGAGGGGTTGCACTACTCTTTAGATCCAGTTTATCTGTCAGTATGAAAAGTGTTAACATTGACTACCTAACATTTGAATCTCTGCATGCTGAGGTAACGTGCAACTCTAGATCTGTTCGCCTTGTTAATATTTATCGACCAGAAAGGGATGTTGATGGTAAACATGTAAACTTCTCCAGTTTTCTGCAGGAATTTGAAAAATTAATTGTCGATTATCTCTTACACCCATCTGACATTATTTTAACCGGCGATTTTAACATTCATATGGACATTATTTCAAACAATTATGCAAATCAGTTTAAAGATCTGCTCTCTGCTCATGGACTTATACAGCACATCACAGTACCCACTCATCGATATGGTCACTGTCTTGACCTCATGATAACGCGTGAAAATACTTCACCTCTTATCTCGAATATAACTATATTCATCCTGGCTTATCTGATCATTATGCAATCATGGTAAATTTGAACCTTAAAAAACCTCCCATACCTACCATTTCTGTAACTACTCGCCACTGGAAAAAAGTAAATATTAAAGATTTATGTCATGATATTGAATCTCAACTGGAAAATGTAAACCTTGAAGATGGTGAGCTGGATTCTTGTGTCAGTCTATTTGAATCTACTGTCCGTAACATCTTGGATGATCATGCTCCGCAAAAAACTCGAACTGTTAAACTACAATCTGAATCCCCCTGGTTCAATGATGATATCCGTGCTGCAAGGAAAATCCGCCGTCAACTTGAGCGAAGATGGCGTGACAATGGGAAACTTGGAGTACATCGGCAAGAATACTGTAACCAACGTGATATTGTGAAGAACATGATTAACCAGGCAAAAATAACTCACTACTCATCTCTTGTGGAAGATAGCTCTGGTGATCAGAAAAAACTCTTTAACATTGTTGAAAAGCTGCTTCATAAACCCAAAGCTCCAGTGCTTCCATCTACACACTCCGATCAGGACCTCGCAAATGCTTTTTCAAACTTTTTTTGTCACAAAAATTGAGAATATCCGTCGTTCTTTTCCCTCAGTACCTGCCATTCTATCACAAACACCATCACGCAAGGATCCACAATGTAGACTGTCCATGTTTGAGCCTACTAGTGTTACGGAGATCAAGAAACTCATCATGAAATCGCCATCAAAATCATGTGAACTTGATCCAGTGCCAACTTCGCTAATAAAACAAAATATTGATGTGTTTGCTAAGTATATCACAATTATTGTAAACAGATCTCTTTCTTCCGGTTGTTTCCCTAATAGCCAGAAGGTTGCTCATGTTAAACCACTCCTAAAGAAACCCAATTTGGACAAGGAAGTTTTCAAAAATTACCGACCAGTAGCGAATTTAAAGTACATTGGAAAAACAATCGAGCGAGTTGTTTCATCACGGATCTCTGACCATGTTCGTGCTAATAACCTGTCGGACACATTTCAGTCAGCCTACAAACCATTTCATGGAACAGAAACTGCTCTTCTTCGCGTCAACAATGACATTTTATCTGCCATGGATGAGGGGAAAATCACTGCATTAGTTTTGTTAGACTTAAGCGCCGCTTTTGACACTGTCGATCATAAAATCCTTCTCCCGCCTTCAATATCATCTTGGAATACATGACACAGCCCTGGATTGGTGTAAGTCCTACCTTTTAAATAGGCCTCAGCATGTTTGTATTGGTAACGCTATCTCCGAGCCGGTTACTCTTGACTATTCTGTACCCCAAGGCTCTGTGCTCGGCCCACAGTGGTTTACTGTTTATACCTTTCCAGTTCGTGATATCATTTTGAAGTATAATTTAAATTACCATGTTTACGCTGATGACACGCAGCTTTACATTACTTTTAAATCTTCTCAAGAATCTGCTGATTCCTGCATTAAAACACTGGAGAAATGTATTCAAGAGATTCGAAGTTGGATGAGACAAAACTTCCTGAAATTGAACGATGAAAAAACAGAATTTGTTCTATTTGGATCACGTCAGCAATTGTCTAAAGTTTCTCTTCCATTTATTACAATTGGTGACTCGCAGATAACCCCCCTCATTACATGCACGTAATTTGGGTGTTATATTTGACTCGACAATGACTTTAAAACCACATATCTCCAACATTGTTCGCATATCATCATTTCATATCAGAAATATAAGCCGAATTAGGAAATACTTGAATAAAAGTGCTGCTGAAAAAATTATACATGCATTTGTCACATCACGGCTCGATAACGGGAATGCTCTCCTTTACGGTCTTCCGCAGAATCAAATATCTCGTCTTCAGCACATACAAAACACAGCAGCTCGTGTTGTGACTTTGTCCAGAAAGTCATGCCATATCACGCCAATCTTGAAAGAACTGCACTGGCTTCCTGTTTCACAGAGAATTGTTTTTAAACTTATGCTAATTGTTCACAAAATCTTTTAATAACATTGCTCCAATTTATATTTCTGAACTACTTAAAGTCTACACTCCATCACGCAATTTCCGCTCCAGCAACATGTCACTCCTCAAGGAACCAACTTCAAAACGGAACTGGGGTGATAGGTCGTTTTCTGTCGCAGCTCCGAGACTCTGGAATCATCTTCCAACTAAACTCAAATCTTGTCATAGTATAACCAGATTCAAGTCGATGCTTAAAACTCATCTTATGTCACAACTCTTCAAAGATGATGTATATTTGTAATTGCATTGTAGGTACATGTATCTCGGTACATAATTTGTTTTGTTTTCCGTATGCTATCATTGTATATTGTTTGTATTAATGTTTTTCTTTGTTTCCGCGCCTTGAGCGCCCAGCAGGGTGGATATGTGCGCGCTAAAAATCTTTATTATTATTATTATTATTATCAAGGAGGCAAAGAAATGCCGAAAACGGCTCGAGAGACGTTGGCGGAGAACAAGGCTGTTATCTGATAGGAAATTATTCCAAGCGCAACGGCTCTGTGCCACAAAACTTATAGAAAAGGCAAAATCTTCCTTCTACAAAGATTAACGCCTGTGATGATCAAAAAGCACTTTTTCAAGTTGTTGAAGAACTTTTGCAAAATAAAGGCTCACCCAAATTACCACGGCACAATGATGTTGGAAAGTTAACTGAAAGATTCTGCAGTTTCTTCTCATCCAAGATATCCAAGATTCGTGAACAACTGGTCACTAATACAGTCACTCAAAATGTTAATATTGTGAGGACACAAAGTAAGAAAGGGATCTCATTTTTGGAGAAATTTACACCAGTCTCGGAGCAAGAAGTTGGAGAATTTATTACATCTTCGCCGAGAAAATCGTGTGATCTCGACCCGCTGCCAACCTCCATTTTGAAAAATCATTTGGATATTGTTCTTCCAACTATCACAAATATTGTAAACCTGTCACTAGAAACTGCCACTTTCCCACACATGATGAAACAGGCTCTTGTTAGACCTTTGCTGAAAAAGGCATCTCTCGACCAGGAGGACTTGAAAAATTATAGACCTGTGTCAAATTTACCATTTATTTCAAAAATTATTGAAAAAGCAGTTGCCTCACAGATATCTGATCACATGTTTAAGCACAATCTTTTCAATCATCTTCAATCAGCCTACAGGAAATACCATGGTACGGAGACGGCATTAATCCGTGTCCAAAATGACATTCTTCGTGATCTTGACAACAAAAAATCTGTATTTCTAGTACTGCTTGATTTATCAGCAGCCTTTGATACGGTTGATCATGAGATATTACTTTCCCGTCTTGAAGCTGCTGCTGGCATTACGTCATCTGCACTGAACTGGATTCGGTCATATTTACACAACAGGACTCAATCTGTCTGCATAAATGGTACATTATCTTCGGATATTCCACTTTTTTATGGTGTACCACAAGGATCTGTACTCGGACCCCTATTCTTCATAATATATACTGGCCCCATCACCAACAGCTCACAGATACAATTTGCAAATCCATCTTTATGCTGATGACACTCAACTGTATTTGTCATTTAACCCAAAACTGCCTGGAGATGAGCATTCCGCAGTAGACCGAATAGAGAAATGTGTTATTGAGATTAAGCATTGGATGAAGTCTAACAAATTAAAACTTCAATGATGATAAAACTGAGCTGTTGATCATATCATCCAAAAATCAAAGGAAACACATTATATCAAAGTCTGTTAAAGTCGGTGAGAGCGTTATCTTGGCTAATTCCAAAGCTCGCAATCTTGGTCTTGTTTTTGATGACGAAATGTCCATGAAATCACATGTTAATAAAAAATTTCAAACTGGTTATTTTCATCTCCGGAATATTAAGACTATACGCAAAGTTCTGTCAAAAGAGAGTACTGAGAAATTGATTCATGCTTTCATATCATCTCGTTTGGATTGTGGTAATGCTTTGCTCTATGGAATACCTAAAAACCTCATTCACAGACTTCAATTAATCCAAAATGCTGCGGCAAGGACCATATTCATGGTTCATAAGTCAGATCACATAACATCCTCACTGAAGCAATTACACTGGCTCCCAGTTCAACAACGGATAGTTTTCAAGATATGTCTTCTTACATGGAAAGCTCTACATGGCAACTCACCTTCATATATTCAAGATCTTCTTACCATTCACAACTCTAATCGCAGTGGACTACGCTCAGCAAACCAAAACTTCCTTACTGTACCACATGGAACTTGTAAAACTTTTGGGATAGGGCTTTTTCTGTTGCAGCCCCTTCCCTTTGGAATATGCTTCCACAAAGTTTAAGACTGTGTGACAATTTTAATTCTTTCAAAAAACTTTTGAAAACTCACCTTTTTGTACAAGCTTATAATGAATGTTAATTTTGTGCATTTTGTTTCATGTATTTATCTTTGTTTATCTAATGTTCCATATCTTTGTGTCTTTCATTATCACCAGCGCCTCGGATTAGGTTTCTAGATAGATGGCGCTTTATAAGTTTCATTATTATTTATAAGTTTCATTATTATTAATACGCCTCCCCTAATTATAGTCTACAGTTTTAGGCCAAAACAAAAACAAAAGTCTGCTGTTTCTGGTCTCCGCGCGCGTTGCCTCAGACCCGTACGTCGAAATTTGGTCTGGTTCCAATAGCGTATACATGTATCACAAATTTCACTGAATGGCGTCACCGCACCGATTTGAAGCCGACCTATGACCAGAATCCGCAGATTTTTTTGGCCTTTCATTTGTATCTCATAGTTAAGACTCTACATTGAGCTGAAACTTTTGCAGGTTGGTTGTTCACTTTAAATAATGATTCGAAAATGTTAATTAACATCATTCACTTTTGTGAACCTTTTCTTTATAGTAATTGACCTTATTGATGTTCGTATTCAACTATTAAGTACAGGATGTAAATAATTAGTTTCTGTGTGCAATTATAGCCTTCACGTTTATAGATGCCTTTCACATTTGTCTCATGATTAACACTCCACATTCAGCTGAAACTTCTGCAGGTAAATAATGATTCGAAGAAAGTACACTACCATATTAAAGCAGAAGATGACATTGATATTCCATTTCTATCCAAATATCAAGTGCAGGATGTAGATAATTAGTTCCTGCGTGCTATGTAGCCTTCACTTTTATAGACGCTCAAATGATTATTATGTTTTTAAGCAAGGGCATTACAAATGGCTGGTTACTTTTTCTGTATGCTTGTGGTAATAATAAATACCGTAAGGGCCCATAGCGAAGGCTAAATATTCTCGAGTGCGGAGGCCAATTTGCTGATCAAATATCTCTTCTTTTAATGATTGACTTGTTAGGTATCAGCTGTCAGCCTGTCTTTTGTATATCCTCTCGTGTCCTGCTTAAGGTTTTGCTTGCCGATAACAAAACAATGTGCTAAAACACTTTTGCTACATGTTGACACAATTAATAATTTTATGTTCATGTATTCTCTTTTCAACATGTGAAATTATTTTAAATTGAGTATTTATTAATGCTGTACTATAATGTATTTTATTGTTGTCGGCAGTCGACATGAAAATAAATGTTTCAATCAATCAGTCAATCAATCAATCAATCAATCAACTCAGTAATCGTCGTCTTTTGGGAACTACTCATAACTCGCGTTATTCGAAAAAAATAGTCAATGTTTTCAGAAAATTTGACCACAGTAGGGTGCAAAAGCACCCTTCGCACCCCTCTAAACCCCAACCCGGTAAGGTGTCACACCCCCACACCCCCGCTCGCTACAGCCCTGGTGGTATCCTATGGGAAGAACCACGATATCCTATGGGAAGCACCGTGGTATCATATGGAATGAACCATGTCATCCTATTGAACGCAACATGGTATCCTGCGGTTATTACGGAAAGTATCAGAGCATATGGGAAGCATCATAATACCCACGGTATGCATTGAGAAGGATGCATTGAGAACGCATTAAGGGAGCACCTTGTGGAAAAAATAGAAATTCATGGGAACTAATGTAAACAAATAGGAAAACAATGGGACTTAATGAGAATATTATGTGATTTTAATGGGAACCAATGAGAACACGACTGAAAGCATATTGTGTTGACCCTACAAACACCTCATGATGACCCTGCCCAGTCATAACAATGTATCTTCATAACAATGTATCCACAGATGAAGGGATGGATAATCTTGAGAAGGTTCCCCTGTTTCTGGAAAGTGAAGAACGGAGTAACATAGGCCTAGTTAAGTTTGTGGCCCTTTGTGTCATTGAGAGGTTCAATTACTAAAACCTTCTCTAATCAGAAGGTCCGTCAGCAGGTCAAGTGTTCACTCGATCTAGATGACTTTATTACACAACCTGAAAATGAAAGAAAATAGTTTTATTCGGTTCGTCACTCGGTTTATTGCACGTCATTGGTCATTGGATCCAATTTGTATATAGTAACTCAGTTAAGTCGGAGCTATCCAACATTTTCGACAGTATACTCCTTATTTGAAATAGTGGTTTATTTGATGTTAGTCATTTTAAATAAATACAAATAAACAAATAACCTTTATATCTTGGTGTATATTTCTTTTTCTGAAATGTGTGCGTTATTTACAGGTGGATTCCTGTTAAATAAAAAACGATTGCTCTTAAAGATGCATATTCCGTGTTCAAAATGATTTGACCTTGAAAATATATCAACATTCGAATGGCTATTTTTTGATGGTCAAGGAAGTGAAAACAGTTTTTCATAAGAAATCAAATAAAAAATCAATAAAATCAATAATAAAAGATCACTAATGCTGGACATTGCGTAATAGTTTTTCCTACTATTCAAAACGAGTTATCATTCAAAATGATATAACTTTAATGGCTTACCAAAAACGCAAATCTGAATTTAAATACAATTTCAAGGTAACATTAAAAATGTGAATAAGACCGTCTAAAATAACTGATTGGTGATCATCCTTTAAAAATAAAAATCAAGTCAAATTAAAGGTTGTTATTTGAATATCTTTTTCATTTTCAACAGCACAGCTCTTCATGCAATCTCGTTTGGGATAAATAGGCCATATGGGATAAATGAAAAGATGCCTGGAAAATGAGTTTCGATCCAACCCCCGTGGGTTTACTTTTTAAAGGTATAATAGTTAGTTATAGACATATTAAACACTATATTAAAAGTTCTCCAAAAAATATCCAGTCAAATTTGCACAATGGACAAAGTTTGCCAAAAACGCCTATTGTGTGGTTTAGGCCATGTTTAAGACCGTATTTCTCAGAAACTAAACGACCGTGTCTTCCCAAATTCACCGAATGGTTAGCCAACAGAGTTTTTACAAGTATCCAACAGCTTAGCCCTCAACAATGTACAGTCATTGAATGGCTAGTATGGGAAAATGATGATTCATTCCATTTTATCAACTAAATTACTGTGGTAACCATAACTCGTAACTGAAATATCTCAAAGGGCTCAAATTTTCACATAATGTACAAAATGCAACTATGAATACAATATGAATCCTGAGAGATTAAGTTGATCATTTGCTTCTGTTTCTCTACAGCTAACATTAAAAATAAGTGATTTTCCACTTTCTGCCAATTTTGTTGACAGTTGATTTCTAATTAAATAACATATTCAAAACCTTCACCAATCCAGCGACAGGTACGTTTGCCTGGGTTGGAGCAGAAAAATAAGTGAGGTTGTGTTTCTAAACGATTTTCCTTGGACCGCACAAGTATTGCCTTGGAATGATATGCTGCTTTTATTAGAAGGGCACACAGTCCATATTATCAGCACACAAGAGTCATTATGCAAGAGATCTAACTTTTGATAAGGACACTCCCACATTTTCCACTGGAAAGCAGCCCTTGGTTTACATTAGTGGTGGCTCTGTAGATGAACGCGAGACTGAGATGATGTCTGTTAATAGGTGGAACACATTCACATTTTCATATCAAATTCCAAAAGAACCAAAGGATATAGCTGCATGTCCATTTTGCTTTGCACATTTCATACTGGATAATATTAATGAAGATGATTTAAATGAGGTACTACAATGCAATCATTAGGTTTTATAAATGACCATTGTTAAATTAAAATTACTACCCTCATGACCAAAGTAGTAGTAGTAGTAATTCTTGTGAGTTGCAACTGTACTCAACAGGTCACAAACTGATACAATTTCATACTCTCAATTGATTCTGCTCCGCCATTAACATATATGTATTTGAAAAATTACTAAAATGCGTTGTCATTTTGTGGAGTCCCATGACCAAGCGGATAAGAAAACTAGCTCGCAGTTTTGTGGACTCGGTCTGCAATGAGAATATAAAATGTTCTCACTGCAACAAGGCGGTTTAAAGGTAGTATACACCATTTGCTTTTGCTGTAATTTTCGAACATGGATGGGTTAGGGGATTCATATTTTATAGTAAATATTGTGACGCTGACCTGTTTTAAAGTTTTGTGTTCATAGATTCTTGAAAAACCAAGAAAAAATGCTGTTCTGGTAGTCATGTGGTCTTGTGGTCAGTGTTTGAAATTTCGTTGGAAATTGATACAAAATTCCACTTTTCTTGAGAACCACAGCACACCAGGTGCCGTGATTTCACAAGATGTTTGACACTGTTATTCACTTACAGTCAAGTAAGGTATTTCATAATAATTCACTAGTTTTGTTTTTTGATGTTTGCAAATGGTGTATACTATGTGTGTATACTGGTGTATACTATGCGCGATGAGTAAATATACACCCAACCAAAAAACAAAGCCCCCCATAATACTTTTTGGTCTAATTCAAAAACTACTGAGCACTTTTCGGTCAAATAACCATTAATCACAAAAAAGTTGCACTTTTGTGTAATTGCATGAGAAAGTGGACCACCACGCGTTATTAAACATTAAATTTGAACAATTCATTTGTTCACTAAACTTTGAAGAACATGATAATTTATGCACACCAAACAGGGAGAAAAGATGAACAACAATGTGGGTGTGAACTTCAGTTACTTACTTGCGATCTTTAAAAAAAAGTTTTTTTATAAAATGATTTCAAATCTTGTTGTTCATCTTTCTCCCCGTTTGGTGTGCATAATTGTCATGTTCTTCAAAGTTCAGTGAACAAATGAATTGTTCCAATGTAATGTTTAATAATATATTGGTCCACTTTCTCATGCGATTACACAAAATTGCAACATTTTTCAGCACTTTTTGACATAAATTGCTTAATTTCGTGCAAAATAAAGAGTATGGCTGGATTCCTACAGGGTTTCTCTATTGATTAGTGGTTATTTGACCGAAAAGTGCTCAGTAGTTTTTGAATTAGAACAAAAAGTATAAGGGGGACTTTCTTTTTCGGTTGGGTGTATTGTTAAAATACACTATTTGTTAGAAAAATTTGTGTTGGGTCAGTGTAACAAAAAGTTGACAGTAATGCTCCTTGATATTAAATATAAAAAATTTACTCATTACTTAGTTTCTGGATCAGAGATTGGCAATTATAGTGTACCAGTAACTAACAGTTTTTCCTTTGTTTGGACCTGCTGCTAGGTATTTCATTTCAACAAATGAAAAAATGCAAATATGTAAGTATTAATGAATGCAACTAATAAATGTGACCTGTTCCAACGAAACCAGAAACAAGTCGCACAGGCTGATTTTGTGCTATGACCGGATAAAATAAAATGGGGTGAAAATTTAGTGAAATTTGTATTTGCAGTTTTGGGTGGATTTGGTGACATTAATCTCTTATCTTTCACCCTGTTATTTTTTTATTTTGCCAGAACAAAATCGGTCAAGTGGTAAAATCGTGCAATTCCTCTGATAAACCATGAAAACAACAAAAAATGCTCACTTTTAAAATGTCAAAAGTGGTTTTCCTTTAGCTGAACGAAACCACCCGTACTAAAATTAACATAACAATAATTCTGGTGTCAAATTAAAGCTAAACGTGTCCTCGTTCCATCTATACCAAAAACTCAATTTCACCAAAATATGACTTGTTTATGGTTTTGTGAGAGCAGGTCACAAATGTGGAGATGTAAAACAGAAATGAAAACAAATGAAAACAAATAAAATTTCTTTAATGTGCACCAAAATCTGTGGTGTGATTTGTATTTTATTCATGCAGTGTTTATTTCTTAGCACAAAATACACAAAAAGTATTACCATTTAGACATAATTATGACCAAGTTACCAAGCCTTTTTTGCACTCATTTGCTAGGAATACCCTAACATCATCTGGAAGTAGAGATGCGCAAGTAATTTAGTGATAAATAAGACTTCAGGCTATGCATAGTGGAATGAGATATAAGAAAGTTTGCGGTGGCACCATGTGACTGTAATATCTTTCACAAGTGTAGGTTCTTAAAAGAACCACTTGGTTGGAAACCAAACGGTTCTTTTAAGAAGCTACAAAACTCAAGAAAGAGATAATAGTCGCATGGTGTCACTATGAAAACAGATTTTCTAAAATTGTAAATAACTTGTTTATCCCATTTTACCCCCATGGGTTTTGGTGCATACGCGACTCTAAGTGGGTCATGTGTCGAGGTGGGGACACGGTTTCTCTTGTGAGGTAATTAAGTAATTAGGTGTTCGGGTATGCACCCGAAACACCTATTGTTTTTGTTCGGTTTTTTTTTTTTAATTTTTTTTTTAGGTGTTCGGGTATGTACCCGAAACACCTATTGTTTTTGTTCGTTTTTTTGTTCGTTTTTTTTTTTTTTTCTTCTTCTTCTTTTCCGGATCGATTGTCTACAAAAAATACATACTTGCAAACTTCACATGAACTTCAAACTTGGCATATACTTAGAACATAACACGTAAATGAAACTAGAGTTGTGACGTCATGATTAGGTCATCAGATATCGAATTACGATAGATCAAACTTTAATATCTAAAACGTTTCACTTACGTTTCACCTCTGTTGGTGAATCTAAATCAGCTCTGGTCGTGCTCATTATGTATGCATGTTTAAGGAATTGAGCATTTACGCTTCGGAAATGCAATTGACTCGGCTATCGTGACCCCTGAAAAAATTGTGTTTCTGATCAATTCGTTTCGCATAATATATTATGTGATTGACTAAAATCATTTTTAGTTTTTTTTTATGTCAGCATAATCTATTTATTCTGAAAAAGGTCACTTTATTAATAGCTCTTTTCAAGGTCGTTGAATCGATTACTGCCACATGTTTCAACAGTTGGGTGCATGCAGACCTGCGGAGAAAACCTTCCACACAAAAGCAGTTTTACATTTTCGAATTTT
>CM055829.1:560011-687723 GCA_029582265.1 Zoroaster sp. YZ-2022
AATAGTTGTCCTAAAAAGAGAAAAAGGTGGCAATAGAGAACAGGTGTGGAAAGAAATAATGACATACGAGAAATAAAGGTAACATCAACGTAAAAAATGCAGATATCAAGGCAGTGGATGAAATCTAGTAATAGAAATGATATGTACAAATAGCAGGGTTATTTAATACCTGTGTTGATGTTAAGACCATAGGGTTGAAGTGTGTGGAGTTGATGTATCAAGTGTGATTCTAAGTTTGCGATGTGTGTTATCGCCAGTGCAGGCTTCAATTACAATGAGTTCAACATCCTTAATACTATGATAAGTGTTGTTGAAGTAGATTGCTGCAGGGTAGGGTTTTCTGGTTTCACAGAGGAGACATGGCGGAGACGCAATTTGGTTGTTGTCTCTCCTACATATTGTGTACCACATCTTTTACATGAGATTACAACATTGGGTGTGTCACACTGGGATTTAGTTCTCATCGTATAGGTGAGACCAGTACTGTGGCTTTTCACCTTCTTAGAAGGTTTGAGCTACAAACAGGTTTTGCATCTTGACAGGGTACAAAAAGAGTACTTGTGACTTATGATCAGAAGGTTAAGGCCACTTTTGGTGCTAGGGAGCTTAGCCCGAACCAACATATCGCCGAGGTTGCGGGTGCGACGGAAAGCAATCAAAGGGGGCTCAGAGATGGCTGAGCATAACTTTAGGCCTATAGAGGAGTGTAAATAGTAGTGTCCCGGTGACCACTGACCAGGGCCAGTTCACCTTCCCAAACCCTGGGGCTCAAAAACTTTAAGCCCCCTGCCCGAACATCATATATTTGGAGCTTACAAATTTTGTGAAATAATGATAAGGGAAGGGGCATGTACGCATAGTGACATGACTTTTAATCCCTGGTCTGATCCCATGTTCTGCAATTTAATATGTGCCTCATTAAACGAAACACTAACTCTCAACTCTATCAACATTCTAACATCATACACCAATCACATGACTTTTATTCTAAAGACCTATTTTTGTATTGCTTTGTCAGCACATCCATGACGCAGATTTTTCTCAGATGATACTTCTAAAATGGGCACATTCGAGATTCCGAAAAACATTTAATCCAAAACTGAGCCGAGTATAGGCCTACTTAGCCTGTCCACATCCAGCAGCTACGGTATAGTACGCCAATTTTTACTTAAGTTTGTGTAGGCCTATTAGGGTTTTTCGCTGCATATGTAAATTGTAAGCAGTTTTGTTTTAGTGTTTTCTCCCCTCTCTCCCTCCCTCCCTCTCTCCCTCCCTCACTCCCTCCCTCTCCTCCCCTCCCTCCTCCCTCCCTCCCCCTCCCTCCCTCCCTCCCTCCCTCACTCCCTCCCTCACTCACTTGGAATACGACGGCTCCTTTCTCGAGGTCATGCCGCTTGTCCGCCCCACCACTCGCATGACTTTATCAAATGTTTTCCCAGAAATACCAAACATGGTGTTAATTAGCAATCTCTCAAATTTTTGTAAGGTGGTTTCACAAATTCGCTCTGTTCCCCTGGGTTTTCAACAAAAACAACTAGCTCATATCCGGTCCTTCAGGAGACAGGTTAGCGTGTTATTGGACAAGAACATCACACCGCCGGCTTACATCAGTTTTACACATGCTGGCGAAAACTACCGGGTTTTCATTTCAACAGAGTCCACCCGGTGTTTCCAATGTGGTGGACTCGGCCACATCGCGCGTTCGTGCAGGAAGGGAAACCCGACTAATGACAACAACGACAACGACAACAACCCACTAAATCCACGTCCAGTTTTCATTCATGGTAAGTCTGATCCCAAACACCTCCCAAACAATCCAAACCTGTCCCCACTAATTTGACTGCCCCGTCTGATACCGATAACGCTTCCTCGGGGGCGACCCCTGGTAGTGGTGTTGCCCCGGTCGAGCTACCGGCGACGGCGGATCCGGTGGCATCACCGACCTCGAACCCGACCGCAACCCCTTGAGGTCCTCGCTCGAGGCGTCTCCTCGCGGAGACGTAACCCCTCTCACCGCCCATCAACCTCTAATCATATCTGGGGTACGCCCCCTCGTCCCGCCCGCACCTTCTCTGATGCAGTCCTAAAAAGGAAATTAACGCCTCCCCCAACACCTCTGACCCTCTCCAACAAATTCACTCTCCTCCAATCCCCTTCCCCCCCAAGGAAACTCAAGCGAGTCACAAAACCTATGTCGGTTGACCCTCCTGCCCCACCCAAACGCCTTCCAATCCCAGCCCCAAACCCTCCCACCCCAAACCCTCCGATCCCAAACCCTCCGACCCCAAACCCTCCGACCCCAAACCCTCCGACCCCAAACCCTCCGACCCCAAACCCTCCGACCCCAAACCCTCCGACCCCAAACCCTCCGACCCCAAACCCTCCTGACCCCAAACCCTCCGACCCCAAACCCTCCGACCCCAAACCCTCCGACCCCAAACCCTCCGACCCCAAGCCCTCCGACCCCAAGCCCTCCGACCCCAAGCCCACCGACCCCAAGCCCACCGACCCCAAGCCCACCGACCCCAAGCCCACCGACCCCAAGCCCACCGACCCCAAGCCCACCGACCCCAAGCCCACCGACCCCAAGCCCACCGACCCCAAGCCCACCGACCCCAAGCCCACCGATCCCAAACCCACTACTCCTGCCCGAAACCCCGCCTCCCCTGCCCGTACCTCCGCTTCCCCTGACCGTATACCCGCCACCCCTTGCCGAATCCTCGCCACCCCTGCCCAAATCCCCGCCACCCCTACCCGAAACCCCGCCACCCCCGCACCACACCCAACCTCCATCCTCGACACCCCACAACCAAAACATTCACCCCATCCACTCCCCTTAAAATCTACTCCTACACCTTCCAAACCTATGACCTCACCCCAACACACCAAGACATATATCATCCGCACCTCCACACCTTTATCCCAGACTACTGACCAGGACACTGACACAGACATGTGGGAAGACTCTCAGGGCGACGACCTCGCCCTCGAGGGTCTTACAGCTCCAGAAGGCACTCTCTCCCTGCGCGAACTGCAGCGTTTCCTGTCTGTCGTAAAAACAAAAAAGAAACCCGCCATAATAGCAAAAACGTTCACGTCCAATATCCCTAGCCTTGTCAAACAACTCAAACAACTACGAACCACCCCAACCTCACTAAAAGATTGCAGCAGAGACTCACGAAACTCGTAAGAACTTTAGACAATTAACTATTTTATTTAAACTTTCTCAATGGATTCTTTTGCTTTCCTTTCCTTTCTTGCGATGACATTGTCACTCCTCTCCTAAACACTGGAGGCTGCAGTTCAGCCATAAAAATGCCTCGATTCATACTTACATCTCTGATTTACACAATTGCCCTGATATTATTTTTCTTCAAGAAACATATAATTTAACCGAAAATAGTCCCTGTTGGAACATATGGCCTTACACCCCATCTGCGCCCCAAGCCCCAATACTGGATCTGGAATCACTACCCTTATAAAAATAAAACAATTGACATTTTACTTTCTCAAATTATTTCTGATGGTCACATCCTGTATACAAAAATCTTCCATAATAACACTTTTTTCACCTCTATAATTTTTAATTCCCCAAGATGATAAACTGGCCCTAAAATCAATTACTTCTTTTCGCGATCATTGCGATCAGCGTGACAGTGACGGTGTCATCGTCATCGGAGGCGACTTCAACTGTACGGATAACCCCTTCTAGATCGTCTGCGTGCGCCGATCGAGCGTAGAAACAAAAATTTCCATGGCCCTCAAAGATGCAGTGAACGCACTGTCCTTGCGTGATGTCTGGCGCGGACTCAACCCCACTGAACAAAAATTTACTTGGCATCGAAACAATCCGTCTTCTGAGTCTGGCTCATCTAAAGCTAGACTCGATCGTTTTTACTCTCACTCCGATTTTCTTCCTTCTATCACACACTGTAAAATTACACCCTGTTCCCTCTCCGATCATTCTGCCGTTTCTCTCTATCAAACTCCCCTCCGCTCAACAGAAAGGCAGCGCCTACTGGCACTTCAATAATACACTCCTTTCTGACAACAATTACTTAGAAATTATTCGTTCCTTCTGGTCTAATTGGCAATCCCAAAAAAACTCTTTTCCTTCTCTAAATTCGTGGTGGGATTTTGGTAAATCCCACATCAAATCCATTTCACAAATTTATAGCCGCAAAATTGCCCAAGAAAAACGCGAAACTCTTCACAAATTGAACTTATTTATTGACGATTTACAGTCCGCGCCAGACCTCACGCCTCAAGCTAGAGAGGTCCTCAAAGAGCAAAGAAATGAACTAAACTTGCTTTTAAAAAATCGGGCTCAGGGCGCTCTCGTCAGATCGCGTTTTCAACACCTCAATGAAGTAGACACGTGCTCTTCTTATTTCTTCAATCTCGAAAAATCGCACTCTATTTCTAAATCCTTTTCACATATACGTCTCGAATCCGGCCAAATTACAGAAAACCCCACCGAAATTAAAACACACATACAAAACTTTTATAAAAAACTTTATGCGCGTGTCCCGACTGACGAGAGCGCATTTAATGAAATCACTGAGGGCCTCGATAGACTTGAAACTCAAGAGGCGGAGGACCTCGATTGTCCTCTTTCTCTTGAGGAACTAGATCTCGCCGTCGAGCAGCTTGGCAAAAACAAAACCCCGGTCTAGACGGACTCACCTCTGAATTTTTCCAAGTTTTCTGGCCCATTCTAAAAAATGACTATCTCGATGTTTTAAATTCTTCTTTAATTTCCGGTTCTCTTCCTCGCTCTTTCTCCCGTGCTGTCATCACTCTTATCCCGAAAAAGGGAGATCTGTCCAATATTGCAAACTGGCGTCCGGTCTCGCTTCTCAACTCCGACTACAAAATCTACGCCAAGCTGCTCGCCAGCAGATTGAAGCAGTGTGTTCACGGCATCATTAAACAAGATCAAACTTACTGTGTTCCGGAAAGATCCATTTTCGATAACATTTCTCTCATTCGTGACATTATTTCCATCTCTAATTTCAATAATTCTCCTTTAGCTGTGGTCAACTTAGACCAAGAAAAAGCTTTCGACAACGTTGACCACGACTACCTTTTCGGAACAATGAGGGCCATGGGCTTTGGGGAGCGTTTTCTGCGCCATATTTTTCTACTATACAGCGGTTCCGAGAGCCTCATTAAAGTCTGTGGTTCCCTGACTGCTCCCTTCCCCTTCGAGAAGGGAATTCGTCAGGGATGCCCGCTCTCGGGACTGCTTTATTCTATCATAATTGAACCTTTCCTCAATAATTTACGTTCTAAATTAAATAAAAATAGTTTCTTGCTCCCCGAAACGGATACTTTCTGTTGCGTGTCGGCGTACGCGGACGATATAACAGTTTTGTCGCCTCCGATGTGGGTTTCAGCGCGATCGAAAAGGCGTATAGCCTTTTCAGTCGCGCCTCTGCTGCTCGTCTTAACTATAAAAGTCCCAGGGTTATGGGTTGGATCGTGGGTCGGACGAAATGACAGGCCCTCGGTTTCCAATGGAACAGCGAGGGCTACCATTTCTTGGAGTTCACTTAGGAAATACATTCACATATGAAAACAAAACTGGACCAAATGTAAAGAAAACTCTCTAAAACCTTAAACTCTTGGAAAACTCTCTCTAGCTCTCTCCTTTAAAGGTCGCATACTTGTGGCCAATCAGCTGGCCGCTTCCAAAATTTTCCACTGCTTGGCCACAATTGCACCTCCTCCTTCTGTACTTAGTGAACTCCAGGAAATGCTCATCGATTTCGTCTGGCCCACAAAAAAACACCACCTTAAAAAAGAAATTCTCTTTCAAAAAACTGACAGAGGGGGACTCGGCCTTGCCTGCCTCCAAGCACGCGTACTCACTTTTCGTTTTACCCAAATCCAACGCTTCTTACAAAATTCCTCGCATCCTGCCTTCTTTTTTTTCAATCACTATCTCCATAATTATCAAAAGTTAAATCTTGACTATCATCTTTTCTTTACCAAACTAAATCCAAATTGTTTTTCTGCTCTCCCTGAATATTATTCTGAAATAATGCGTGCCCCTAACCATCAAGATTTCGTCTAACATCAAAGGACTCTCCGCACCATCCAAACTAATCTACGCTATCATCAACTCCACTGTGAACCATCTGCCAGAATACACCATCACTTTCTGGCACCTGCAAGGTTTCCTCGACAAAGAAAATGAAATACAATGGAAACAAATTTATGAACTTCCCACCACAAAGAAACAGGGGGATATGCAGTTTAAACTAATGCACAACATCATCCCATCTCTACCAGTCCTTCAACACCTCAACCCCGATATCTCTTCCTCTTGTGGATGGTGCGGTGAGAGGGGCACGATCTGGCACATGTTCATCACCTGTCCTTCTATTCAACCAGCCCTCAACTTACTTCATAGCCTCATCTGTCTACTCCTTCCTGATCTTCAGCTGAACTTTAACATCTACTGGGCACTAATTCCACACGCTAGGCGCCGCAGTAAGGAGGCTGTAAGGCTGGCCAATTTCCTTATCGTCAGCTGTAAGTATGTTATATATAACCTTTATCGCACCTCTCGTTACACTGATCCTTTAATAATCTGGCGTTTTCTCCTACAAAACAGAATCCTTCTTGAATACAATTTCTATAAACTTTCTCATAACAATGTTACGTTTAAAAACAAATGGTCAATAAACAATGCTCTTTTCACCATCGTTAATGGGGAATTCACATGGCTATTCTAACCGCCCTTATTCTCTTAAGAACAATTTTTGTATTAATATTTTAAGGTTCGCTCTTTGTTTAATTTGCTCATATTTGGAACTTTATTTGTAAGCCTCTGTGCTTATTTGGTTATTATTTCTTTCTAAATAAACTTCACTGACTCCTTGTACCACCTATATATAATGTTTTTCTTTAAATGTTTACAATTGTTAAATTAGTGTAATCTGTCTTAGAAATGTTCGTCAAAAACGAAATACCACTTTTTGTCTAAATATTTCTTGATACATTCTTTGTAAAATTTTGTTCCTTTTTGAAAATCTCTCTGCAAGTTTTTGTACTTATGTGTTTAATGCTTTAATTTTTACTAAGCTTCTTTGACTTGTTGTACTTCGAATGTTGTTTTTGCTTTCTGCGTTTACAATTGTTTTATTTGCGTAATACTACTTTATTGTTCTTTCTTCAAGTAAAACAAAAAACCAACTATTCGGATGTAAAATTGTTTTCTTGCTTAGCAGTTATGACTGCTTTCTGTATATATATATATTTATTTCTCAAATGGAATTGTAATATTTAATTTTTATTGATGTGAATAAAGTCTCCATTTGAAAAGTCTCTCTCTCTTTCTCTCTCTCTTTCTCTCTCTCTCTCTCTCTCTCTCTCTCTCTCTCTCTCTCTCTCTCTCTCTCTCTCTCTCTCTCTCTCTCTCTCTCTCTCTCTCTCTCTCTCTCTCTCTCTCTTTTTAACGATTTTAGGGGGGGGGGCTTTAGCCCCCCCTGGATCCGCCAATGGATATATTCATTTTGAACTGTCACACTAGTTTAGTTAATGAGAAGAAGCTTGCCTGACGCGTCTAAGGGTAGAACCGTGTGCAAAATCAGGTTATACAACAGGTTCTAATTCCATTATAAGCTCTTGCGTGAGATTAGCAGCGGTTTGCATGGGAGCACGACGCAAGGACCACGGCTAATGATTGAGTGGGTGGATCATGGTGACTGTTGGCGTACCCACGAACTGTGGTCGGTGTGTAGTCAGTGAATTTTGAATGTAGTGGACTCCAAGGAAAGTATTCGAAAGATAGACCAACGGACTGCTTCTAGCCACGTGGCGGGAGGATGTGTCAAGCACGCAAAGCTCTCCCTAGTAGTAAATTATGCATTGCATTGGCGCTGGAACGCATCAGCAAAAGTAGTGTCCTGCAAGGATTGCATATTCATATCGAGGGTCCAGGATATCAGGATATCGAGGGTCCGGGATATGAATGTAAATAAACCCTAGAAACTACAGGGCTAGAAATTGGATCGTATGCCAGATATTTAACAGTGGAAGAAATGAAATAGAGGGCGCTAATAGTATCAAAAGCTAACGGTAAGATTCGTAACAGTAACATTCACGCTGTACAAAGCTTAGTATAATGCATTGATATTGGGTATTTTTTTTTCTCTCGACACTTCCGGTTCGCTCTCAGCCGTCGTCAGTGAACAGTCAAACTTTCAAGGCTGGGGAAGTCGATCCATTTGGCGGCAGTCTAAATCGCCTCCAATCACCACACAACACAAGACGATATCCAAGACTACTTGAGGATCTCTATTATTCCCTTCTATTGTTCCCATTGTGTTTGGACTTTTTGATGCAATTTCCATTGGTTTTATACATGACGTCTTTCGGATGACCTCTGAAAACAAGTACTCGGCTGGTTTTCAGTGCAAGTACATGTACACTTTCACCTACACAACTAGTCTTGGTTCAAGACTGTGTTTGTATGTTTGATACACGATCCTTCGCCGCACGACACAGGAGGGCGCTATCTCTACACGAACCGCTATAAAACACAGTCTTGGGAAACTTGTTGAATTTCCTCCTGAAACCACTACGGAAACCACTACGCATGCGTCAGTTTGAAGTTCTAGCGCGGCCCACATTTTTGGGGAAAAAATAAAATGGTTGGTTATACTAAACGTGCGCAAAAATGTGGGCTGTGTTTGATAGCAAAATTTATGGCAAAATATTTTTTAAAGAATTTTTTTCCAAAAATTGCCCACGTTCATCCTGGGGAAAAATACGCTAGCGGTTCGTGTAGAGATAGTGCCCTCCTGTGGTGTGCGACGATGGATCGTAAAAAAAAACATAGTCTTGAACCAAGACTACTACACAATTGGAGGGACGGACATGGGTATAGATGGGGTATCTGTTGTTTTAAGGTATGTCTTACCTCATAAGTAGGTTCCTTTACCTATATAGGATTTTTATTCACTAATTCCATTTTTGGGAATATGCAAATATGTTACATTTTCAGCGCATATGCCCTATAATGCCCCATCTATACATAACAGCAAAAGACACGTCACCCCCTAAATTTTGTTAAGTAATTATATTATTAAACATAATAAATATACAATGTTGTGGGATGGTTGGCTGCCAGGTCAACCAAATTTGCCACATTGTGTTCGTGTTACACTCCATACTCATAATATTCTTCATTAAACAAATTATATTAATTATAAAATGAAAATAATAAATATTTTTAGGGGTGACGTTTCTTTTGCTGTTATGTATATATTAAAAACAAAATACATATATGGGGGGGGGGGGCTTGACAAACATTTGTTTTCGGGGGCCTATAGCCAATCTCCTCCCAAGATTCCCCTTAGAACAGCGCCTGTGTGCAATTGTTGTACGCATGTTCAACTATAGCAACAACATAGATACAATAGAGAAGATTGATTTATTTTAATTCCTGTATGCCAACCTTTTTATTATATAGAATTCAAGCAATAATATACTCTTGGTATAAAGGACATTATGTATCCATACTATACATCTATCCTTGATCAAGATCAAGAAAAATGTAGACTTATATATAGACCTTGATCATGATACAGCCATCTTGTCTTTCTCTCATTTAAATCAATGCAACCAAACCGAGGCAGGTAAAATAGTCTGGCTCCTTTTTGTATAATGAGGATGGGTATTTATGGTTGCTGTTGCATACAGGGAACATGACAAATATGATGGCAGCGAACATTTCAGCTGAATAAGTGCATAATCGTATAGATGAGATAATTGTGAAATTCTGTGTACAATTTTCTACCTCAAATCAATAATTTCACGCACTTAATTATAAGCAATTGCATTAACGATGATATGTAAAATTAATTTGCTGCTTTTCATGGTGAAAGGATAAGTGAAGACTGTTTGCGGTGACACTATGTAAAAATTATACAAAAGATAATTTTCCTGATTTATAACATGTTATTAAATATGCAATGAGAGGATGTGTAGCCAATGATGGCATATATATGTTCCCGATTTATTTAACAAGATGGCTGCACCCAATGTTAAAACTATTTTGCTAACAATCTCTGCGGTACGGTAATTAAGAATAATAAAGCATTTAATAAAGCCTTCTAATGGAATTAAAATTATGTATACTATAATCAAGACTTAACTTCCATGCAAACTGTATAACGCGCCTATCGTGCACAAAATGGATCTATCAGTTGTTGTCCAAAATCTCAAACCCATCCCCCAACTCCGGGATTTGTTGAATTTGCTTAATTTTAACGTAAATAGATATTGGTTATGTTGGAAAAAATACTTCTATGAGTACACTTTTCTTTAATATGAGAGCAATTCTTACGAAATTATATGGTCATCTTTAAAAACATTTGTGCAGATTTTTGACCATCAATTGTTTGCCACTCTGTGAGTTTAGGAATGAGTTCTCTAATTGGAACTGCCAATTATTCCGCTTTTCTTTGATATGAAAGCAATCTGGACAAAATAAATAAATTAGGCCTACATGGTTTACACCAAGTAAACTTTAAGTTAAAATTAAATTATTTTGTTAATCATGAAGAATCAATTCTATACCTTATCTTTAAAATGTTTCGTCACTTTTTCGGTCTCTGTGAATTGACACTTGTTGAGTGGCCCGTAACAGACAATTCTTGTGTGACAATTCCCAGGGTAGATGTGGGCGGGGCAAGGGAGGGGTTGGTGACAACAACTGATATATAATGGTGCATTTATTTTATGTAGTGTTAAGTTATACCATTTTGTAAACAAAGTTAATAATAAAGGAATTTGCTATTATTACAATGGCTCATCTTACTGTGTAAACACAATACTTTTCTCGTATTTAGTGTTGCTCTATGTCAAAATATAGGCCCAATATTTGTTTTATGTACGTTATTATTTCTTTTGGTTAAGTAATTTTTTTTTTAAATTACAAAAATAGTAGTTAGTGTCCTCACATTTCGACAGAAATCTGACATAATTTGTCTTTCATAAAGTTCATTGCTATAGGGTCGAAACGTGTGGCAACACCTACTATTTTTGCATTACATGTTCTTTCGGTTGGTAATTCTTTATTTAATGTTATTTTTTTCTTTATTTATGTAATTGTTTTACATAAATTTGGACAATTACTTCCCAATTACACACGCATAGTTAACTTTCACAAGCTTTCTAGTACCAAAACAAGGATCACCAAACATAGCATTGTTAGCAGTGAAGGTACAATTCTTCTTGCCCTGACAAACTCCTGAACCTTAGTCAGCGACAAGGCTGCATCACCGCAAGCTGTACCACCGCAGAGAGTACCGTATATGGCGTACTTCACATCGATGACCTCGTTGCAGTCACAACTTATGATGAACACTTCGTGCTCACAGACCGTATTCTCAAACACTGTTGGTGCTGCATTCGAAAGAACGAAAAAAAAAATTATGAATGGGTATAGATTGATTTAGAGCATACCACACTTGTTTATATTTGGAGCTTCCTGTGTCAGCACCATGGATGTCATGGCAGGAAACAGTGTGTTTATTTATAGGTGCAGTTTTTACATTTAAGTTGATCGGTACAATTTTGAAAAGGACTCATTCTGGGGAGGGGGTCTGGAAAAGTCGCACTCTCTGCACACATTGAACATGTTGAAAATTTGAATGACAATCTGAAGATGGAGAGAACGCAACGATGCGCAGTGCTGATAGATGTTAATATAGTATTAACTGTAAAGGGAAGATACAACATTGGTATTTAGAAACATTCGGTTATTTCAATGCTCTAGTTTTTCAAGATATATAATTTTAATCAAACTAACCTAACTGTAAAGGGAAGATACAACATTGGTATTTAGAAACATTCGGTTATTTCAACCCTCTAGTTTTTCAAGATATATAATTTTAATCAAACTAACCTACCTGTGATGTAGTAATATTAAGGAACTACTTTATATCACATCATATCCCACCGCTGCCACCATGATGAGATAGCGTTTATTCTAACCACAAAGTGAGCCGTAGGCGGCACACGTACGCATGCGTGTAACAAGCAATAAAGTAGTTCCTTAATATTACTACAGTTTCATCACAATATTAAGGTGCTCGCGTTTTTGGGAAAACCACAAAAATGTTTTGTATATTTTTCTCTAAGATGAAAGCACTCCGGACGGTATGATTAATGCTCCTACAAATTTGATAATGTGATAATTATCAATGTTAAAGAGATATTTTATATTTTAGGTTGAGGGTTTTCAGATCTCATAGTGCCAGCGCGTCGCTTCCTGCGGCGCATGGTCTGAGGTGCTATCATTTTAGTAAAATTAAATATATATATATATTTTACCGTACTGAATTAAATTCTGCCTTCGGGTGAAAATTCTCTAAATGGTAATTGTAACAGAACTTTCCACTTTTCTTAAAAATGTGTGGACCAATCGAATTGTAAATTTCAGAAGTGCATGCAATAATATTGTATCATTATTTTGAACATCTGAAGAAAGAATAACATAAAACAATTGTAAACTTTGACTTTACCATGTGTAACTTTACTTTTGAGCCCAGCAGCCAGGTCCGAGACTGTAGTTTGCAGCTGCTCCAACTGGCTTCTTATGTGGATAAGATCGAGCTGGCAGACAGCTTTCGCAGAATCGTCGTCGTTTGCAGTGATACTGGAAACTTCAGAGACTTCGCTAGGTTGGGAATTCGAATTGATAATACCCACGGCTAGGAAGAACAATAACCCAATGTTGAGATATGACGGCCCCATTTTTGACAAATTCACGACAACCGTTTGAGAATCTTCTCGTGGGTATGCAGAAAGGTAACGGAATGATTGAAAAAATGAATTGCCGACATATTTATACAATTTGAAATGTACAGTAAATAATGCCACTTTATTGTATACGAACCATCACAGCCAATGATTCGTGTATAAACAACGCAGTTATTGTCCAATCAGAATGGATCTGAAAAGCCAGTGACACATTGTACGGAAAACAGCACGTGGTTCACCACTATGATTTATTTATTGCTTACATAAACAATGCAGTTTTCATACCGGACATTTTGAGGGTGGTAGTGGATACGTTTTTGGCCAAATTTAATATTGCCAATGTGACTTATTTATAACCAAACGCACTTGGTAAAATACAAACACCAAACAAGTATCAAAGTTATATGATGGAACTCAACACTTGGTTGGTGTAAAGTTTATGATTGGTTTAATGCTGTCATATTAAAGCCCTCAAGTGCGTAAACTTCCAGCAGCCTACTGGTCAATTAAGCATTTTTGTTAATTATTCTGCGTATGAAATTAGTTGAAACCCCATTTTCCTTGACTTTGTACATTATACGCTTGAGAAACATATTGCAGAGTTTGAGTGGCCACCATGCAGTCGTTTAGGAGTGGCATAATAATAATAATAACTAGAGCTTAAGTGTTTGTTAGAACAAACACACGGTGTTCGAGTCCACTTCCGGTTCAATCAAATTTTCAACGATGATGTAAATATTATATTGTGCAAGGGTTTGTCATATTTTATAATAACTATCAATTTCATATTCAAAAGACATATCAATTTTGCGTTAGAATGTGTTGAATTTGAACTTACTGTTTGGACAGGAAGAAAAGGTCAGATTAGGTGGTTTGAAGGTCATATATGACCTCCTCATGATTATGAAAGAAAAACAAAATTGTCAACTTATACATCAAATTAAAGCTATGAGATATGACCTTTTAAAATTTGTAAAATCGTTACTTCGTGTGCCACTAATTGGACCATTGGCAAAGCATTTATGATAAGTCATTTCACACGAATTACAAGCTATTAATGTAAGGAATTCAATTGTGTTTTTTGTTTTCTAATATGTCATTTAGTTCTTGAGATATTGGCTGTTGAACTTGAAAAAGTTGTGAGATTTAAGCAATAAATTAGAAATTAACAAGTGTGACTTGGAACACTGTTTTTTATTTTAAATATTGACACTAGCCCAACACATACTTTTCAAAAAACATGCTCGATGATAAATCAACATTAAAAATCACTCATATGAAAATAGTTTGCCAGGGTTGTAGGCAGCCAGATCAACCTATTCAGCATTATTATGGGCATAAAGTCACAAAGTTTATTTAGCGTAGAAGGGGACTACATGTATAGTAACTGGATTAAAATTGGCTGGGGTTGCTTGTATGGATATCAGCTAATTAGCCTTTCATTAGAAAACAAGCTTATAACTACTACATGATAAAGTTGGAAGAAAGCTTGCATCCGTGCTTTCCATCTTCCCCGCCCCCACAAAAAGTAAATAATTCCCAATTCAAACAAAATTAAATGTAATTATATCCACTAGATCAAATTTGATAATTGCTTGCCCTTTTGATTTTTTTATGGAAAAACCTTTCAATTCTAGATTTAAATGAAGCCAACATTGGTATTAAGTCTTGTATAAAAATTTATTTAATTGATGGACTGCATGTTTTTATACTGAGAGTGATCTTTATTTATAATATACTTCACTTTCAGGTCAAGTTTATAAAAAAAAGTGTAATGATAAATTGACAATGATAGTGACACTGTAATCAAGCATCTCCTTATTGTGACATGCTTATAAATTGTCTTTGTTTTCACCTAATCTGCAAATAATTACAAAATAATTTATAAAATTTGAAAACAAATTCTACATTGATTTTTACATTTTCAAGGTTGTACACAAAAAAGTCTTGATTGGCAAAATGTCTGTCCATACTACAGATTTACAACATAAAGATCAAATGCCATTTTGTACATAAATTGTTAGACACTGAAATAATCAAAGAGTTGTATGGGTGCTTGTAAATTGCTAATAAAACAATGAAATACATATTTATTTTAACTGTCTGTTGGGTTTCATGACTTGACTTTTGTGGTTCCACATTTCCCTCCCACAATCAATTGAAACCACTTTGTTGACCTGTTTAACCTACTTGTAACCAATCTAGAAATGAGTGTACATGGTCTTACACATGCAACAAGTGAAATGACTTCAGTGTAAATGAACCCAACCATGATCCTTTGTTGACAAGAAAACAGAAACAATCTGCATTTAAAATAAATGTACACTCTGTATGTACGATTTAGTGAGTTCAGAATGGGTGACATTCAGGGGTTGTCATTGGAATCGGTAATTTTGAATAAAATGCCTTCCCCCTCCCCCCCAAGTTCTTAGTGATGGCATGTACTGCCACTGGTGATGAACCAACACATTTGTTTTCTAAAATTCTTTGGTCTATCATTGCAGCACTATAGAATCCAAGAACTAGGGAAGGGGAGGGGCAAACAAGCAATACAAGTATAAGGGGGCCCCGTGATCTGGCAAAAGGTATTCCAAGGCTGACACACCCATGCAATGAAGATTGGGGGGTTATGTTTACTATGTTTATATGGCCCAACTGCCAGGGATTCACTGTCGGCAATATACATTTTACTAGATCACCAACATATATTGCTTAATAGCTACATTTTGTGGGGATGTTTGGGTCCAGTCAAAAATATAATAAGAATTCCTCAGTACTAATTTTGTTCTAACATGTTAAAGAAATTCCTGGAAAGACCTAGATATGTCTTGATGTCCTAAAATCAATTCTCTTGAGGGTAAAGACTGCCACAGATAGGATAAGTCCATATAAAATAATTTGAATCATACATTAACTCCTTTGATGAATGGATAAACTTCAAATGCTGGCCATTGGATCACAAAGTTACACAGACTCTGGCACACCTTGTAGCAGTAGCACAAATGGATACCGATGATCTGAAATATAAACTAATCATGTAAAAACAATATTAAATGTTTTCAAAGAGGGACGAAGAATAATGGGTCATGCTAACAAAACACACATAACTTAGAATGCCCTCATATGTTATTATCAGGATGATGGATTGATGTAACTTCAGAAAACTTATGCAACTTTAGAAAAATGATCCCTTCAGAACAATGCCTTTAAGTTAGGTTTTACAATGGAATAGAAAGTTACATGTGACGTCTTCCTTCCTCCATGATGTGACTGTTTCATTATCTCAATAAATGTGCTGATATTTGTTTCTGGACTACTTTAGTGAGAAAATTAAGTGCTAGTATCAAGTAAACTGCAATGCATCCATCACCACACAAGACATAAGCACTACTAGTATTATGAGGAACTATAGACACTATAGTGTAGCTAAATGTACCGGATGTCAACCCGTACACATGCCAGTAAATATTCAGTAATAAATATTTTTACGGGTCGAGTTGACCAAAATGAGTATGAGTTGGTAATAGTACGAGTTGGCACGCATACGAGTTGACCTGTTTTCACTGGGAAAGAATACAACATTGTGGATAAAGTTTAAAAAGAATTGCTTTTTGAAAATAAAAATCACAATCTTCAATGTAGGTTGGTGGGGTCATGTGAGTGGATCATAGGGCAGTCAGGAGGAATGCAATCATCCACACACACACACACACACACATTTACAATAATTGTACCACAGATTTATTGGTTACCTTGGGGCTTGTGTTTTAGATGCTTTCTAGGCTGTTGAACTGATTCTCACTGATGCCAGCCATTGCATCTAATTCCAATTACTCGGCATACTGGAGAGCTAAAATACAAAATATAAATAAATGTTCAAATGATTCTGTGAAAATTCTGAATGGGGAAAGGCCAACATGTATTACTCCAGTAAGAGAATGCCCTCTATAATTGGTGTACACATGTTGTCCACCAACACACCTGCATGTTTATTTTCCAATTAAAACTCATATTAACTCATCCCTCTGCAGCTTTTTCTTCATTTATTAGTTTTCTTTTTTTTATGCAGGCTCTTCATCTTTTTTTATGTTATAAGACCTGACCTTTCTTTAAAGCATAGAGGGACAGACTTTTTATGCTTAATAATAACAAAACAACAAATGTAACCTAGCTCAGAAAAACAGGTGCCCCTATGACAATTTTGTGGCTACAACTAGCAGACTAATCAAGTAAAAGCATCTCTTTAGGTTGAGTTAGGGATATATTTCGCTGACACGAAGAACATGCAGAATTGCAGAAGAGACAACAACACACGAACATGTATATATTTACATGGATTTGCATACATGTATATGTACTGTACATTATATGTAGGCGAGTTACGATGCTCTTTTGACTTTGACTGCATGGCAGTTTTAAACTTTTTCTGGACAATAATCTATCCATGCTCAGTCATTATCCTTAGTTAAAATGCAAACTTAAAATCATGTAGGTACACTGCAAAAACAGCGAAAGAGTAGACTCAGTATAGTTTTTACGAAATCATGAAATAGATGCAGTACAACAGTTTCGTCCGTCACGAATCTCCATTGGATTGTGCATGCAATAATTATGTTTACGATAGGCCTACTTTACAAACGCACATTCTAGGCCAATAAACCTCTAAATAATGTCTACTTACCTCTTAATAATCCAATTATATTTTCCTCTTTCTCGGTAACCCATTTTATTTTCTTGTATTTTGCTTTGGAGTTAATAAGAACGGCAAAATTCCTCAGTATTTTTTCATGTAAACGAGAATTAAATGGCCGCCGCTGAAAATGTTTTGCTTGTGATAAAATGTCACGTGATCACTGATACGCAATGTGATTGGAGATTGCCTCGACAGATTGCCTCAAAGTAGAAAGCCAGCTAGTCTACTCATTGCCACTGGATTGCATGAAATGCCACACAGGGCAATCTCCGAGCAATCTCATTGCCAGCAACTTTTATTGCCTGAAAATTGCCCGAAAATTGCCCCGTGTGACAAGGCCTTTACGTTGTAGGCCAATATTAAACTCCGTATATTGCTGTGTGTACGTATTCTGTGCACACGCGATATGTCTATTCGTACATACAGGGAATAGTAATTCAGCATATTGTTTCACTTAACCTTCCGGTTTCGACCGGAAGGAAAGGTCAGATTGGGGTCACGTCTGAAAACGAAATGTGACATAGTTCAAGATCTTTAAGATAATAAAAATATTGTGAAAATATCTTATATGGTTCATGAGATATGATTTTTTGAAATTTAGAAATTTTCAACTTCCATTTTTGACCGGAAGGGAAGGTCAGATTGGGGTCACGTCTAAAAACGAAAAATTACATAATTCAAGATCTTTCAGATGATGCAAAGATTGTGAAAATATCTTTTGTGGTTCATGAGATATGATTTTTCGAAATATTAAACTTTGATTTAGCGTAATTCGACACCTGATGACGTAATCATGACGTCACAGAAAACGGTTTCGTCTGCTTGATATGTTCTGTTTATGTGTTAAGTTTGAAGGCTGTATATGCTTAGCAAGGATGCCTTTGTTACCGGACAGATCGCCACTGAGAAGAAGTAAAAAAAAAAAAAAAAAAAACAGTACAAAAACAATAGGTGTTCGCGCTGTGCGCTCGAACACCTAATAATGTATAGATTTATATAGCGCACGTATCCACCAACTAAGTGGCGCTCAAGGCGCATTATATTATTATCCCTGCTCATAAGGCTCATAAGGCTCATAAATCATTCCTGAAACCATCTCAGCTCCCTGGGGAGTATACAGCTCAATTGCTGCCATTTCTAGCACATATAGAGCAAACCAACTCTGCCTTCACAGGTACCCATTTAACCCCTGGGTGGAGAGAAGCAATTATGGTTAAGTGTCTTGCTCAAGGACACAGGTGCCACGGCCGGGGCTCGAACCCACACTCTGCTGCTGGCAACACCAGAACTTGAGTTCGGTGCGCTAGACCGCTCGGCCACGACAATCCATTGTTTACAAGTAGGGTCAGGCGAGGTCACCTCCCAAGGGATTTCCCCATTGAAATTGTACAGCAACATAATCCTTAGAGGTAATTGACCCAGCTGCCAGACAGACTACTGTCAAGGAGCGTTTGATACATTGTACGTTTTTTATGAATGAGTTGTTTACTACTAGGTCTGTGCGGGGGAGGGGGGTTGGGGGGTTGGGGGGAAGGTTAGGGGCGGGGCTTTGAAGCAAGCCTGACTGAAAACAGCTGTTTGACTTGGCTGGAAACGACTGTTTGACTCACGTGGCGTGAAGGGAGCCATGTCTGGAAGTAATAATTGTTTGGCACGCCAAGCATAGCGTATCTAGCTATAAACGGAGGAAGAGTAGGTTTTGACTGCCCATTTAGCCACCCCCCCATCCCCCCTTTTTTCCCATGGTGGGAGGTGGGTTTTCAAAGTGTAAATATGGAGCTATAAAAAAAGGATGGTGTAAACAAATGAGTGGACCTTGAAAATGCCAGGGGACATGGTGGACAGACATGATTTATTCAGCTCTATGGTTTATTACAACAGTCGTACAGTGAGACAAGGGACACTGAAGGGGAATCTGGTACCCTGTAGCTCATGTAACCAAAAATAATAACAAACATAACAGGGGGTTATTTTCGGACATAAAGAAAAAGAAAAACCTACCGCCCCCCTGCAAAAAATCATGAATCCTCCCCTGAAAAGGGTGGAAATATATTATGGGAATTCCGACGCGGATCCAGGGGTCGGGGGAGGGGGTGGGGGAGAGGCGAAAAACCCCAAATAATACAAAACATAACAGGTGGTTATTATCAGAAAAAAAAATGAAAATCTTGACCCCCCACCCTGCCCTCCCCCCCTTAAAAATTCCTGGATCCGCCCCTGAAATGGTTATATACAACCTCTAGACTATCTGAAAGAATGTGGGAATGCTAGGAGAACGATTATGCAACGGTATATGCCCCCATTCATTGAGTTACGCGTGCCAGTTGTCGACTGGCAGCTCCTGTTATAGTGTACAAAAACGGATCGCGCGCACTTAAGGGGGACAAGTCAAATGTTTCGAAAATATAAGGCGAGCGTACGATATAAGTAGCATTGCACTCAGCGGCGCAATATTATTTGGATGAGTCCACTTTTTTCACCTTTTCCAAGACGCAGAACAATATACCACTGTTGTACCTGTCGTGCGGTATAAACTGCTAAAAAAATTGCCAAGAACTTCTGATCAACATCATTTCCTAAATACGTCACGACGAAACACCAAAAGAGATGATACGACTCAGTATAATGGCTCAGTATATAGGCAATAATACTGTAAGCTTAAAAAGGAGTAAAATTAACATCACCGTACATTCGTGTCACTGATATGGGATGAAAAAATGAAAGCTATCGATTGATGAAATTCTTGCGTCGGGTAAACAATGTATTTAATTTTGCCCTATACCTAAATAATAAGCAGATCTTTCATTAAAAAAATACACTTGATGGATTATACAATAAGCAAGGCCGAAGTGAAGGGAGGGGATTGTCATATTCCAATATTTGTTTCTCAGTAACATCAAACCTTGCAAAAAGTCACGGACACACGTCCTGACGAATCACCATTATACGACTCTGTATAACGACTCATATAGCCAATAATAATGTAAGCTTTTAAAAAAAGTAAAAATTAACATCACCCTGCACTCGTGTCACTGGGATGAAAAAAAGAAAATAAGCTATCGATTGATACTGTGATAAACAATGGATTTAATTTTGCCCTACACCTAAATAATGAGCTAGTTACTAAAAACGAACAGGAGATCTTTGCACGCCTGTTCCGAAGAAACGGTGCACACCTTTTGACTAAGAAATTACAATTGATAGATTATAGAATAAGCAGGGCCGTAGCAAGGAGAGGGGAGGGTATTGATACCCCAATATTTATTTCTCAGTCGCAAATAGAGCACCAAATCACCAAATCAAACCTTGCAAAAAGTAATGGACTTAAAATGAATTATCCTTCAGCAAGTACGTTGTTTTGCACGTGAAATGTTATTTTAATCAGGCCTAATCAGGAACAGTGTGTGACGCACACCCGGAGTGTGGAATGGATTCTAGGATAAATGCAGGTGACTATTTAGTTCAGCGAATAAGTATACATTTCTTGCACTTTGTGGTAAGGGTATGAAACATGGCACGCATAATATATGTGCTTCATATCAAAACATGTAAATTTAGATATAGTGCCATCTCTGATTTTGAGATAGCAATTTTTCAAAATGGCCGCTATTAGTCTGATCATAATACCACATAAGCCTAACTCGTAAACTCAGAGGTCGAGAATCTTCCTTACAGTGTCGATGTCAGTGACCTAACGAGGGTTAAATTTTCAGGGGGTACTATGGGGGTACACCACTTTTTCGAGGGGAATGTCAAAAAGATTTGGATTTGGATGTATTGGCCGTTGATTTGTAGAAGAGATGAACACATAAGGAGACAGGCTAAGACGATGTAACTTTGGGCTTTATTATCAGATTATATCTGTGTGGCTTTAACCATACTCAAAACTGTAGAGTCACAAAGTTATTGGACTAGCAGAACAGGAGAGAGTGAGAGGGGAGAGAGGGAGGGAGAGAGAGAGGGAGGGAGAGAGAGAGAGAGAGAGAGAGAGAGATGGGAGAGAGAGAGAGAGAGAGAGAGAGAGAGAGAGAGAGAGAGAGAGAGAGAGAGAGAGAGAGAGAGAGACCTCAGTATATAAGGGACAGGTCACTGACATTTACACGTGGATTAGCTAGTGATTGACAGAATCATGATGGTTACACAGTGGGGAATTATTTATTGCAAAGTAAAGGGTACCAGCGTTGCAAGGACTTTTTCAGTGGGGGGAACAGACGGTATAGGTTTTTCCCCTTTTCCTTTTCTTTTTTTTGGGGGGTGCACTATCGGGATTTTTTGTGGGGCACCTGGCCGGGCCCTGGAAATTTGTGAGGGCACTTTCCCCAGGCCCCCGTGGCTACGCCGCTGGCAAAGGGTTGTTGTGTATGTGATAACTGAACCTAGTGCGAGTGATAATTAGGCTACGCCATTGTTTGATTCATGCCCTTTTATGTAATGCTTGATTGTAGATAAAAATGTTAGTTTTATTGAACTGAAAGGATTACTATTTATTTAGATTATTATAGGTGTTTTAGTGGGGTACCCTTAATGGGGTATATACAAGGCATAATTATTATGTACATCAGGTCTGGGTTTTTTATTTGTTTTTAGGGGAAATTATCCTGAAATTATGTGATATTGTGGCCAATCATCTGGGTAAGGCCGGCGCTCGTATGGAGTCCCTATAGAGTGTTGTAGTTGGTTTGACTTGTGTACTGTGCTGCAACAACAGCCCACTGTACTTATGATGACCACATTTGACAACCTACAATGTGCATGTTGAACTCTCGAGGATTGAGGAGCTTTGCTTCTCATGGTTTCGTTTTATTTGTGCATACGCGTTGAAACTTGAATTGAATGCACGTGTTCTTTAAATAGGTTTATTGCGGACGTTATACAACGTTTGATTATTTCTCAATACTAACTTGAGCTCATAGGCCTTCATCCAGGGTGGCAATGTTTTATTTTTTTTAATGTGCGGCACTGGTGTAGCAATGTGGGAAGGTAGTTTGAGGAACAATTATTCCATCATCTTGTTCACCATTTGGGAAAGAGTAATCTTCCCTAAATTCCAAATGAAAAGTATTAAATTTTTCTTAAAAATTGAAATTTTACATTAAAATTGTACTATTTTGAAATTGTTGAATTATCAATCCTACCTTTCAAGGTAAACAACCCTTGAAATTCACTAGCTGAAAAATGCACAAAAAATAAACCATTTTGCCATTTTAGTTGTATGTTGTATAAACAACATATATATATTTAAATTTTATTTCAAACATCCAGCCGAGTGTGCCCACCAATAGAAGAGGAAAAGACATTTTTAGTAAGCAATGCCATCTTCAGCACTAAAGTTGAATTAAACGCCGCGTGTACATCTACCAATAGATTCCATAAATGCTGACTTCAATTTGTTCAGAATTTGCACTGGTAGGCATAATTTGCACTGCTGGGCATATTTTCACATCGTTCACTTCTTGAAAGGGTTAATAGACTTTTTGAGTGAACACACTCGATCCTGCTGAACGCGCTGCCGGCCTCTTGTACTTGCAGTGGATTAGTTCATTTTTTGTGTACAAAAATAATAATACTCAGACGGTCGGTCCCTTGAAATACAGGACACCTGCTTACCCTGCCATCATCATGCGTACGTGTACGTCACCGGTGTGTACATACAGCGATGCACAATACTGAATGGAAAATTCTGAATAGGGAGGGGGCACCCGGGGGTACAGACCTCAGCTGGGCCCCCGTTCCCCCTGTAGTTATGCCACTGGTCTATGTATTTGTTTACAGGGCCCTACAGTTCATAACGGGTTAACGACCGGTTTTGGGTGTGGTCACGGGCAATAACGACCGAGCCGAAGTCCAGTGACCACATTTAAACTGGTCATTAACTTGTTATTCCCATTCATAAATGCCCGTACCGATTTCGTTTTCAAACTGTTCAATAATGTATTTTTTGTTGAATAAATCCAAAAAGAAATGGGTAAATCCACGTTTTGGGGACACACGAAACACTTCCAAAGTACACGAGTCAGGCACGTGATATCAATCTTCGTCACTCTGGTTGAAATCCGCGTCGCGCGCACGTCGCACAAAACAGCTGGTGAACAGCTGTCACATACGCGCTGCTCCGATTTTAATAAGTCACGTCTTTACCATCCGTTAATACACCTCCACGTGACTACCTTTTTGTCCGATCAGATTGTCTAAACTGTCTTGGGCATTTATGAATATCTGGTAGGAATAGGACGAGGACTTTTATTCTTGTCTCAAAATATATTTTATGGGTAAATCTATAAAGAAACAATTATCAAAAATACTAGTCGACCACAGAATCCGCCATTTTGAAAGATGGCATCCTTTTAAAGGCTTGTTCAAACATTGGTGGCCCATACAACGTACAGGTCAATCCGTTCAATAAAGGCAATGAAGATCACAGGACCATAGCGTCTGCAATTTAGTTTTAAAGATGGCGTCCCATTTTAAGGCAGAAACCAATAATTATATGGTGGCTAGGCCCATACACTTTTGTTTGTGCATGTCAGGCACATGCAATAAGCTGTGCTGGAACCACAGGGTGGCTATAATTTTTGTTTACGGGGGCTGGTTCACCTTCCTGAGGCTCACTAGCCTCATAATCTATAGATATGCCACTGGACAAGTAGGACCTAAACGGGAATAATATATTCTCAATGATCGAATACACAAGGAAATGAAGCACACAAATTTGGAAATATGGCCTACATCTGAAGAAAAAAACACTCATTTTCCTTTGTTTCAGGATATGCACAAGGAAGGGAAACACTATTGCAAATAGTTTCAAGTTTTAAAAAAGATCATTGCTGTCAGAAGCTGTGACCATCACGCCACACAATATTCACCATTTTCGAGTTTCATCAAGAAAATCATTGCCAAACTGAACAAGAAAATGTGTGAAATCATAACGTGTGGTACCCATTCTGAAAAATATCTGAGTGAAACACTATTTGAACTCGTTATTGTTCATCTATTCTCAATCAAACTTACAATGAAAACGTATCAAGGCCACGACCTGGGTGCGTCATAAGCGTCAAACTTGCAAGTAGATACTGATGCAATATAAGTCGCCATTATTATTATTATCATCATTAAGTGTAAATGTTAAATTAATATATGGAAACTATAGCAACAACCAAGGTAAACAACAAAGAAGACATGATTATCATTTATTGCTTAGGCATAGGCCTACGTTTTATTAATTAAGCCATAATACACTCTTGGTATAGGCCTAAATGTCATCATATTATACATCCAACTTTGATGAAGATCAAGTAAAATGTAGACATATAGAAACTAAACTGCGAATATTTCAGCTGAATTAGAAAGGAAAACAAATACTTTGAAATAAAATATTTCACCAAGGAATTGTCATACTCATGGTTTAACAGAGCCAAAATTAATTTATGGTGGGGGCCATCGTAAATTTATTTTGGGACATATTTACTGTAAAAACACGGTTGTCACGATTGTTTAGTGAATGTGACCTTTTTTAAGTATTTGTTTTCATTTCATTTAGGAAAATAGAAATATTCCGATGAAGATAAAAGTGCCTGCAAATAACGCTACCACAGCGGAAAACAGGAATGATTAGTGACCCACACAATAGCAGTGGTGGATTTAGGGGGAGGCACTGGGCGCGCGCCCGCTCCCCTATTTTTCGCAGAGCAGCAATTTTTCGGGCGCCTTTTTTCAGGGCACCTTCCCAAAAAACAAGAATCTGTGCACGGCTAATGTAGATGCCGGGAAAACGCATATTTAGCACTTGAAATTTCAAAATTGGTCTGGACGAAAGACCCCCACACCCCCCGCTAGGGCTTCGTGCCTTCAGAGCTCGCCCACTACCAGGGGCTGCGCCCCCTTTCAGGAATCTTGGATCTGACCCTGCAATAGGATGGGCTGCATGGTAGACGCAGTGGCTTGTGGTAAAGCTAGGGTATGAATAGAAGATCACACAAAGGGTTATGACAACATACTGGAGAGCTAAAATACAAAATATAAAGAAATGTTCAAATGATTCTGTGAAAAAATAAATTATGAATGGGGAAAGGCCAACATGTATTACTCCAGTAAGAGAATGCCTCTATAATTGCAAAAACAACCTTCATCACCCCCACCCCATTTGCATTTTCCATCCTGAATTTTGGTGTACACATGTTGTCCACCAATTCAACACACCTGCATGTTTATTTTCCAATTAAAACTCATTAACTCATCCCTCTGCAGCTTTTTCTTCATTTAATAGTTTTCTTTTTTTATGCAGGCTCTTCATCTTTTTTTATGTTATAAGACCTGACCTTTCTTTAAAGCATACCTATGGAGGGGCAGACTTTTTATGCTTAATAATAACAAAACAAAATGTTGGCAGATTGAGGTTAACCTAGCTCAGAAAAACCAGGATGCCCCTATGACAATTTTGTGGCTACTAGCAGACTAATCAAGTAAAAGCATCTCTTTAGGTTGAGTTAGGGATATATTTCGCTGACACGAATACCATGCAGAGTTGCAGAAGGGACAACAACACACGAACATGTATATATTTACATGGATTTGCATACATGTACTGTACATGTATGTAGGCGAGTTACACAATGAACCATTTTGCAACGGATGCTCTTTTGACTTTGACGGCATGGCACAGTTTTTAAACGTTTTTCTGGGCAATATAGCATCTATCCATGCTCAGTCATTATCCTTAGTTAAAATGCAAACTTAAAATCATGTAGGTACACTGCAAAAACTCAATATAGTTTTCACGAAATAGATGTACTACAGTTTCGTCCGTCACGAACCTCCATTGGCTTGTGCATGCAATAATTATGTCTACGATAGGCCTACTTTACAAACGCACATTCTAGGCCAATATACCTCTAAATAATGTCTACTTACCTCTTAATAATGCAATTATATTTTCCTCTTTCTCGGTGAACCATTTTATTTTCTTGTAATTTGCTTTGGAGTTAAAAGAACGGCAAAATTCCTCAGTATTTTTTCATGTAACCGATAATTAAATGGCCGCCGAAAACGTTTTGCAAGTGATAAAATGTCACGTGATCACTGATACGCAATGTGATTGGAGATTGCCTCGACAGACTGCCTCAAAGTAGAAAGCCAGTCTACTCATTGCCACTGGATTGCATGAAATGCCACACAGGGCAATCTCCGAGCAATCTCATTGCCAGCAACTTTTATTGCCTGAAAATTGCCCGAAAATTGGCCCGTGTGACAAGGCCTTCACGTTGTAGGCCTATTATTAAACTCCGTATATTGCTGTGTGTACGTATTCTGTGCACGCGCGATATGGGCTATTCGTACATGCAGGGAATAGTAATTCAGCATATTGTTTCACTTAACCTTCCGATTTCGACCGGAAGGAAAGGTCATATTGGGGTCACGTTTGAAAACAAAATGTGACATAGTTCAAGATCTTTAAGATTTTAAAAAGATTGTGAAAATATCTTCTATGGTTCATGAGATATGATTTTTGAAATTTTCAACTTCGGTTTTGACCGGAAGGAAAGGTCAGATCGGGGTCACGTCGAAAAACGAAAAATCACATATTTTATTCAAGATCTTTCAGATGATGCAAAGATTGTGAAAATATCTTTTGTGGTTCATGAGATGAGATATGAATTTTTGAAATATTAAACTTTGATTTAGCGTAATTCGACACCTGATGACGTAATCATGACGTCACAGAAAACGGTTTCGTCTGCTTGATATATTCTGTTTATGTGTTAAGTTTGAAGGCTGTATATGCTTAGCAAGGGTGCCTTGTTACCGGACAAGCGCCACTGAGAAGGAGAAGTAATAAAAACAGTACAAAAACAATAATTTATGTGTTCGTGCTGCGCGCTCGAACACCTAAAAAACAGTACAAAAACAATAGGTGTTCGCGCTGCGCGCTCGAACACCTAAAAAAAAACAGTACAAAAACAATAGGTGTTCGCGCTGCGCGCTCGAACACCTAAAAAAAAAAACAGTACAAAAACAATAGGTGTTCGCGCTGCGTGCTCGAACACCTAACAAACAGTACAAAAACAATAGGTGTTCGCGCTGCACTCTCGAACACCTAAATAGAACTAATCTGACACTGTGTTCCTATATGAGTTAGCCCAAGTACATATTACATTGGCTCTACGTGGGTCTCATCATGCATAGATACAAATTATGTTTTTGAAATCACTGGCTCTTACTTGGCTGTGAACATTCACAGTATACTATAGACGCATATTTTGTAAAGAAACACAAACATGTTGGTGTGAAAGAAAAAAGTGCAGAATCTTTCTTGTATTTTTAGTCATATGAAACGTATTGAAATGAGTCAAATGAAGGTTGCGCTCAGATGATTTGCAAAAAGCATAGCTACCGTAGCTTTCAAACTGCAACTAGACGGATGAATAACTTTGAATATGTCTGGTTTTTTAAATAGAATATGCAGAGTAGAACACTCATGTGGTATTTTTATATAAGAGTTTGAGCATTGGTATAAATTAAGATACCAAGACAAGTGATTGTTTGGGAAGGGCTATCCATCTTTGACCAATTTATATTAAATACTAACCTTAAAGTAAAACAAGTAATTAAAATGCAATTTACAAGCCTCCCGTGTATTTTCAATTTTGATGAGAAAAAGCAACGACCCCATTACAACCATGATGTTGCATCATACGAGAGACAGACGGAGTTAATCTATGAAAAATGCATGGCGCACGTTTAGTGCCATAAAAATAAGTCATCGGGATGACAGGGAACATACCGATAAGCGCTTTTGAGACCCACTTTGGGAGTCATATTTTTGGAGTCATACTTTTGTTTATTTTTCCATTTTTCACAGCGCGTTATCTAAACGGGCAGTAAATTGTGGTGCGCTTTCGTCTTTTTCACTGGTTTCGGATCGAACTTGAAGTCTGAAGCTATATGTACATGTACACTGGTGTATAGCCTACACTGATGTTTGAAAAGGCACTAACACAAACAACCTGGGCTTACCCATTGAAATATTTTGGCACGAAAGAAAAAAGTGCACATCAATTCTTGTATTTTTAGTCTTATGAAATGTATTGAAATGAGCCGTTGCGCTCGGATAACATTCAAAAAGCATACTTAGCTTTCAAACTTCAACTGGACGGATGATTAATGACGTCTGGGTTTAACTTTGAATATGTCTGGTTTTTAATAGAATAATGTCACCAAGTGTTACATTTGGTCAGTTTTGACGTACGGCTGCGAGTCATGGACACTGTCACCAGAATTGATAAGGAATTTAGAAGCAGCAGAAATGTGGTTTTTCAGAAGAATGCTCAAAATATCACACTTGGATCGAGTCACGAATGTAGAAGTTTTGCGGAGAGCCGGAGTGAATAGGGAGTTACTTTCAGTCATAACTAAAAGACAACTCTACTTTTTGGGCCATGTTGTCCGTAAGGAGAAGTTGGAATGCCTGTCTCTCCAGGGCCTGATAAAGGGGAAAAGATCACGAGGAAGACAGAGGTATATGGATCGCATCAACCAACTTATGAGAGAGGAGAATCAGGACGACCCAAGTTCTGCAGAACAAGTCTTTAACTGGGCACGGGATAGGACTAAATGGAAATTCATAACCGCCAAAGCGTGTATCACGTCTGGCACCTAACAGAACAGAATGTCACCAAATGTACACTGATGTATGACAATAAACCATAAATGCTGATATTTTGAGATATCTGCAAACGCATTCTTAATATGGTTTGTTTTTAAAAAGGAACTATACATCTCAAATGGCGTCTCAAATTACATCTAAATATTAAATAAATTCTTGATATTTATGATGTGGAGAAGTACAAAATGTACAAACTCTGCATCTACTGCATGAGTGTAAATGAATCACATGGTCTAAACAAGCATAGAAATAATAGAATCAGTGAATGTTCAAGTCATGTTTATACTTTCCTTCGCTTAAACTGTCTCATTAGTTATTTTATTTACTACCTATAGGCCATGATATGGGTTTGGAGGTAACCTCTGCTTCATAATATATCATTATGTTGTCTTATCTTAAAGTTCATAAATGTAATTAATTGTTCAATGTAAAATCGGCCATGAACACGGGAAATCTCGCTTTACGCATTTACCACTGATTCTCATTTTTAAAATATTTGTTGCCCATAACTGAAAACTCTGACTATTGACAAATTATACAAGTATTAAGATACATAAATTAACTATAACTTTGTATTCAGATATGTAGTATTCAAATCTTGAAATATAGAAAAAGAATAATACAGAAGAAAATTTATGTGGTGAGTTTCGGAGAAGAAACAAATATGTATGACTTATAGGATTGCTGACTATTCTGACAGCCCATAATTCCGACCGCCAACTCGGACAGAATTTAAATTCGCCAGTGAGATAAGTCTTTAGTCAAATTTATCGGCCTAGTAGTGTAGCTCATGGGGGATGGCAGCCCCTTGCCCTCTTTTGACATACATTACGGAAATAAAGAATTGTTTCGTCTATGGAAAAAGAATACTACTTAAATAGAGCTAATATTCGGTTATGAGATCTCTGACTTTAAATTTGAAATTTAAAATGATTTGTAAGTTTAACAATGAACCACTAGACTGAACTGCGAGGCGTAGACTCATTATAAACAGTATACTATTTTCAACGGATTAATCTCTGTTGATTTAATGCCGTTATTTGTGACCTGAATATCAAGTTGTTCCAATGGAGCCATTTGAAGCTATAGTTACTGACCAACGGCAGCAAATTTTAATGCTCGCCCAAAGTGAACCTTGATTTAGTCCCAGCCTGCAATTTTATGGTACACTTCTTGTACCATGATTGTACGTCCACATAGCGACAAATAACTTTTTCTACTGGCCCAAAATTTGTATGCTTAAAAAAGGATTGTGGAATTAGTTTTACTTTTTAATCCTCTACTGCCGTGAATAACTATAATCCGACAGGTTTTGCTTCTGAAATAAGTTAATAAAGTTCCATGTAGACACGCAAGGACAAGGGGCTCTGCTGCGTAGGGCTTATTGCATAGACGCGGTGTTGGGACCATCCGTAGGGTCACTGATGACATAAGAGTGAGGTGCCGGTGTACCGGACGATTGACTACACCAGCCCCGGCAAAAAGTTTGCATTGTCGGCACAGTGGCGATACTCGTGATTCACTCAAACTCGTAGAAGTGCAAGTCTTCATAACAATTTTCTTCATAACAATTTATTGTATGATGTTAAAATTTAAACCCGTCTCAATATCATGTGTAATTTAAAAAAAGTTTAAACCAAGTATAACAAATTGGGGAAAATACCAAAAATAGGATTGTGATCTACTCGAAGAAGTACACAGTGCATGGCATGTACATGTCTTATTTTTCGTTTCAATTTTCTCCATAGCAATTTATTGTTTGCATGTATGACTTGAAATTTTCAGACATGATTTTAAACTCCTGTCTCAATATCATGACTAAAAATGTTAAACAATGTGTAAAATGAATTTTTATCCACTCGAAAGAACAAGTGTGTTTGGGGGAACTGTATCATGGCCATGCTGTGTCAAATAAAGAGAATCTGGTGGAGTCATCAGCTCACATCATTTACAACCTTCACAACAATAGAACCTGCCTTTTATGAATGCAAGACCTTGTGTATGTAGATAACCACCTGAGCCATGGTCAGGACATGTTGAATAGGACCACTCAAGTGTTGAGGCAGGATATTGCTTAATCTTCTGTTGAGATGGAGCAATTTTACATTTGTTTACAATTGGCCTAGATAGGCATGTTTCTTAATTAAATCATTTCTTTTTAAAATCTTTAAAAAAATGGACATAAGTTAATTTACAGGTTTTTTGTAATTTCTGTAGAATATTCTTCCTCAAATATAACTACTACATGATAAAGTTGGAAGAAAGCTTGCATCTGTGCTTTCCATCTTCCCCTGCCACCCGCAGAAGAGTTGTAAACAATTAAATAATTCCCAATTCAAACAAAATTAAATGTAACTAGAGGTATAGAGTTTGTAAAAAACAAACTCGAGGTGTTTGGGGATTCATCATGTTATGGCGTCATCACCTAAAGTTGTTTAAAAATACATTAATTTAGTCTATTGTCTATGGCTGTCGCTCGAACACCTAAAAATAACAAGAGTTACTTCAGGAGATATGTGTTTTTATTATATATAATGAAAATAACATATAATGTGCTGAATACATTAACTTCCGGTTCAGTCATCCCATATAATTTTAAATTCCTCCAACCGAATTAAGTTTGAAGTTGGTAAATATGGTTTCTCTTCAGAAATTTTTCATGACAAAATTCGCATTCGTGGTGCCAAGTGCGACTTGACAAGAGACTATGGCTACGGGAGTTAAGTTCGGCGTGTGACTTGACTACTAGACCACGGGGTGTGCAATGAAAATGTGTTCAGAAATTGAGTTTTGTGACACATATCAGGCATGAGCGTGGAAACAGTTTAATAGATCATTACATGTAAATTGCTAATATATAAATCCACAATCACGAAACTTGCCAGTTTGGCAGATATTTGCATTTGAATGACATGAAAATAGCGCCCTCTTTCGGCCATTCTTAGAAAACTGTACATTTCAATGTGGACTTTTGTATAATTTGAATAGTTCACATGGGCTATGTTTTTTATGTTTTTTATGTTTGGAAGAGTTTGGAAAGGGGATTCCATATTTGGGGAATATTTGATGATGTCATTGTAAAGAAATGAACCAGTTTAAAAAAAATTGCCTTGAATAAAAGGTCTGAACCCGACTGCTCCCTGAACGTCTGATCCCCCAGTCCTCTACCCCAGAACCTATTTAAGTTATCGGCATATTGGCGAATTACGAATACAAATATATCATGATAAAATATAAATCGACATTGTGAGTCAAGTCAGATATTCCATGGAAATAAAATCATTAGTCTTTTGAGCTTTTAGAAATGAGAAACAAAAGCAAACTACTTCAGAAGTACATACACGCTCTGCAAATAAATTTGCAATTTATTGTGACACTTGTAGAGGGGTACACACCTGTGGTTATTGGCTCTAAAGCAATCATGCATGAATGCAAAAAAAGAATTGCGATATTATTGAAAATTGCAATATATGTTTGCCGATATATCGTGGATAAAAAAAAATCGTTATCGCCCAAGCTTACTGCATACTTGAAACTTGATTGAATTTTTGGAAAGAATGTCGTATCCGACCACCACTTTGTGCAACTACAATACATGTAGTATTACTTTTAAGTATCTGATAAAACTCCATTATAAAGATCCCATTTTTCAACAGTGCTGATTTTTTTCCCAAAAAAGTGCCCCTTTCAGAATTTTGATGGATTTGGGGTGGTTAGGGTTATAGTTTATTTTGTTGGTCAAGGTATTAACATGGTAACTATTGAAAATAATCACCAGGAATGATCTTATTTTTAAATTGTCACTACACGATACTGAGGGACAGATCACAATGAGATAGTAAAAGTCTGAAGACATAAGTTAAATTGTCAAGGATATTTTTCATATAGGCCTAAGTCCAACTATTTTACAAAATATATGTAGTCTGATTAGGTCCAGATATTTTCAAATTCTTTTAAAATTAATTCCTACATTACCTGTAACGTTAGCTGCGACGTATGTTATGTAGGTTAGCTCCAACAGCCCTAACGCTTAGACATTGGCAATATCACACTCAACCATACCGTCTATTTCTTCCATCCACTTGCACATGAAAGAATCTTTGTCCAACTCATGATAACAATTTGGATTCCATGCTAAATTAGTACATTTTCTGCGACGCATTTTCTGCAGACGGGCCCGACACTCAGGGAAGCCATTGTTTTTGCTGCTGCATGGTACTATACTGTGCGCGTGCATGCATGGCAGGTCATGACCTGCGCGGTCTTCGTAAACTCGAACTATTCTATTCTAATTAGATAATGCATATACACACACTATATGCCGATATATCTGTGTGTAAGAGAACGTCAGTATGGCTGTGCTTCTGAATAGTTGTTCGTTTAAACTTCTGTTTTCGACCGGAAGGAGAGGTCAAATTGGGGTCATGTCTGTGTAAGAAATGTGACATAGTTCAAGGTCTTTAAGATGATGCAAAGATTGTGAAAATATTTTCTGTGGTTCATGAGATATGATTTTTTGAATTTTTTGAAATTTTCAACTTCCGGTTTCGAGCGGAAGGAGAGGTCAAATTGGGGTCATGTCTGTGTAAGAAATGTGACATAGTTCAAGGTCTTTAAGATGATGCAAAGATTGTGAAAATATTTTCTGTGGTTCATGAGATATGATTTTTTGAATTTTTTGAAATTTTCAACTTCCGGTTTCGACCGGAAGGAGAGGTCGGATTGGGGTCACGTCTGTGTACGAAAAATCACACAATTAAAGATCTATAACATGGTGCAAAGACTGTGAAAATATCGCTTGTGGTTCATGAGATATGATTTTTTGAATTTTTTGAAATTTTCAACTTCCGGTTTCGACCGGAAGGAGAGGTCGGATTGGGGTCACGTCTGTGTACGAAAAATCACACAATTAAAGATCTATAACATGGTGCAAAGACTGTGAAAATATCGCTTGTGGTTCATGAGATATGATATTTTGAAAATATTAAACTTTGATTTAGTGTAATTCGATATCTGATGATCTCACTATGACGTCACAATTTGACATAAAACTACATGTTAAGGTCTAACTATGTGTGAAGTTTTAAGGTTCTGTGAACTCTACAACTATGTTTTTGTCTCTGGATAATTCTTATTCGGAAGAAAAAGAAGAAGAAGAAAAATAAAGGTAATGAAGCATCTCCTTATTGTGACATGCTTATAAACTGTCTTTGTTTGCACCTATACTACAAATAATTTAAAAATAATTTATAAAATTTGAAAACAAATTCTACATTGATTTTTACATTTTCAAGGTTGTACACATGATTGGCAAAATGTCTGTAGCTGCATCCATATTACAGAATTACAACCTAAATATCAGATGCCATTTGTACATAAATTGTTAAACATTGAAATAATCAAAGAGTTGTATGGGTGCTTGTAAATTTTAACTGTCTGTTGGGTTTCATGACTTGACTTTTGTGGTTACACACTTGATCCCACACCCCCACAATCGATTGAAACCACTTTGTTGACCTGTTTAACCTACTTGTAACCAATCTAGAAATTAGTGTACATGGTCTTACGCATGTAACAAATGAAATGACTTCAGTGTAAATGAACCCAACCATGATCCTTTGTTGACAACAAAACAGAATCAATCTGCATTTATAATAAATGTACGCTCTGTATGTACGATTTAGTGACAGTTCAGAATGGGTGACATTCAGAGGTTGTCATTGGAATCGGTAATTTTGGAATAAAATGTCTGCCCCTCCCCCCAAGTTCTTGGTGATGGCATACTGCCACTGGTGATGAACCAACACATTTGTTTTCTAAAATGCTTTGGTCTATCATTGCAGCACTATAGAATCCAAGAACTAGGGAAGGGGAGGGGCAAACAAGCAATAAAAGTATAAGGGGCCCAAATTACCAATTCCATTGACTGACGACTGGTGCTTCATTATGTCAAAAATCACACCCAGCATCAATTCTGCATATCTGAAGTTGCAAGATGTTGAAAATAGGGGTAAGGGCTTAGATTTAAATAAATGTTTAACTGACATGGATTGGAAAGGTACACCCCTTCTCTTGGACTGAAATGCCAGTACTGCTATAGCAAAAAATAATAACAAATTATACTAAACCTTCATTTTTTTCTTTTTTATAGATTGGAATTGTTTAATTGGAAAATGAAGACGCATTCATTTAGAAATTACATATTTCATATCTTTTAGCTTGTTTGATTCGTGGGCAATGACAGAAATTTTCAATATAAACGATTTTTTCAGTCCTAAAATACGGGTCGTGTGCTTACGTGAATCTACACAGTGCGCGACTAGTCTGCATCATGTGTGTGCATTGTCGCATTATAGCGCGTGTACGTATGTACCGTACACACATACATACAAATCGCGCCAATATTGAGCACAGTACATATACAACACACACGTTGAGTACATGTATTTTACATACAATACATTCACGTTAATGAACAGTTCTTCATTGTTACATCAAATATCTAGAAAATCTTTCATTGGTCAAGTAGTTCAGGGCCTATTTACTTACACTTTGGGGTCCATGATTGATTTATAGGTTTTTAGATTTACCATTGTTGTAACTGCCCTTTACAGCAATTTCATGGTACAGTTTTACACATACAATAAATAAGTCATGGGAGTACTTTGGATTCACATCTTCTTACATTTATTTCAATTTTCTTTTCCTAACTTTCAGTTCTTTTGTTTTTACTAACACAAAAATAGTAATTTTTAAAAAGGAATCACAGCCCTATAATATTTTCTCTGGCAACATTGTCACATATTAATTTTGAAATGTTTGGTAGAGATGGGTTCTGTTCTGTTAGGTGCCAGACGTGATACACGCGTTGGCGGTTATGAATTTCCATTTAGTCCTATCCCGTGCCCAGTTAAAGACTTGTGCTGCAGAACTTGGGTCGTCCTGATTCTCCTCTCTCACTAGTTGGTTGATGCGATCCATATACTTCCCCCTCTGTCTTCCTCGTGATCTTTTCCCCTTTATCAGGCCCTGGAGAGACAGGCATTCCAACTTCTCCTTACGGACAACATGGCCCAAAAAGTAGAGTTGTCTTTTAGTTATGACTGAAAGAGATGGGTACAATCTTTATATTCACATGTCATATCTGTCTTTGTTTACCTCAGTCTAGTCTGCAGTCTTTATGCGAACATAACTTTCAGGTACTGAACAGTGCATAAAAATCCATTATTTTCAAATAATACATCATAAATTAACCTGGCTATGCAAGTTTAATCACATTAAGTGCTTACGTTTTTGATACCACAAAAGTTGTTTCACCCAGCCCACACAAAACAAGTTCATGGGTATAACTATATACTAAGCAGCACTGATATTAGGCCTAGGTGAGTACACAGAAAAATATTTTCAAGAATATTTTGAATCATAACAATGATGTACTGATGAACAGTGTTTAGCTCCAAAAGGACGATTAACTTGAACGTCATAGTGCACTGATTTAGGACAGGTTTAGTTCAAATGTTTGCAGATGTACGCGACATCAGATTTATCATTCACATCCTCTTTTTACAGAAATCCCGCGCAATAGTACGGATATTGTTCAGTTTTTCCTACACTCAAGATATTACAATTGTTCAACTCCTTGACTCCATGCTGTTTTGACACAGACATTGTACTCCTGATTTACTGAATTTACTGAATTTACTGAAGTTTCTCTGGAATCAACATTGGCCCAAAGCTACATTTACATGTATGTATCAAGTAGAAATTGGTCTACTGGAGGTGCCATAAGGTGGCAAGCTGGTACATACTGAATTCAACATGGCAGGACGTGAAGTTCACGGAATAAAAGATCCTCTGCAAAAGTTGTTAAGCATCATGCAGTGCCATCACACCACCACAATACCAGGAATAAGGACATGCATAAAGATCTGTCAAAAATAAGAAAAAAAACATTGTTTTACACATACAGTATGTACATGTATGTATACATGGGATGCACTACCTCGTGTATTATTTGTGGTTTTTCATTGTTACATCAAATCTCTAGAAAATCTTTCATTGGTCAAATAGTTCAGGGCCTATTTACTTACATTTTGGGGTCCATGTATCTAAAAATGCAATATAAAATTAAAGGGAATGTACAACATTGGTATATGGTACTAACACATTCTTGTAAAAAATATAAACAAAAATTGTTACATGTTTTTTCCGTTTTTGACAACGATTCCTCTTTTCTCTAACATGAAAACCAAATAATTTCTCAGGATGATTGATTTATAGGTTTTTAGATCTACCATTGTTGTAACTTCCCTTTACAGCAATTTCATGGTACAGTTTTACAAACAAAGAGTTTGCTACTTAAAACAATAAAAATATCTGTAAAGTCTGTTAATTTCTAACCCAATGCCGGACTGTTTCCAAATATGACATAACTCTTACCTTTGCAGCTAATCCTACTGTTTGCAATGTTCCCATACAGTGATCAAACCATCGCCACACCAGAATTGAGGGAGTTCCATCTAGGAAGATCAGCTGTGCAAAGAAAATTAAACTCAAAATAAGCATGTTTTATTTTGTTGTATTCAAAACCATTTCATGATTTCATGTGATCACAAATTCTGAAAAGTATCATAAATGATATTCGTTAAATTTCATGATTAAGTAAGACTAGTTACGGTGACACCATGTGAAATTCTCTATTGAGTAGTAAATCCTGAGGACGATCAGAGCATACTGATCGAAATGTCAAGTTGTAACCTCTAGTTCTTTTCAGAACTAATTACTACTCACTAGCGTATTTCACATGGTGTCACTGCAATTAGTCTTACTTATCTTCTTCACCATGCAAAGCTACATGTACAAGTTTTCCCTAAATGTCATGATTGTCGTTGTAAATATTATTAGTGTCAACCAAAATTATTTAAAATGTACCTTTGCTAATAAACTCAGACTTGTCGGAGAATATTGCGACATACATAATTTACAAAGTACCTGCAGTATTATACATGCATGACATTGGTAGACATGGCCAGCTGTAATAATGCTATATTATTAATGTTTTCAGCCCTTAAACATTGTTGTTCACTGTTCAGACTATTTGTTTGTTTGTTTAAATTAATCAATTATTTAATTTCACAGAGCTAACATTAGATATTACACTGATTACATCCTATTGATAACACATCTAACGTTAGCATTTTTTTTTTTTTAAATTCAACTAATTGTACTCATGCCTAGGCTTCACTCTCCTAACGTTACAGACTATTTACCACTAAGTATTTCAAAAGAGTCATGGAGGAAAAACCCACGTCAACCAACGCGTTACAACACATCTGACATGTCTGAAGCCGCTTAAAATGCTTATTTTTAAATCAAAGATTCTCGTAAATTTGTCATTGCCCAGACTTACCTCCAATTAAGTGTGCATAATAATGTCTGTTTTCAACGATGAAACATCCACTGGTGATAGGAAAAATTCAGAAAATAGTGAAAAACTCGCTTTTGTGGAAGGTTTTCTCCGCAGGTCTGCATGCACCCAACTGTTGAAACATGTGGCAGTAATCGATTCAACGACCTTGAAAAGAGCTATTAATAAAGTGACCTTTTTCAGAATAAATAGATTATGCTGACATAAAAATACCTAAAAATGATTTTAGTCAATCACATAATATATTATGCGAAACGAATTGATCAGAAACACAATTTTTTCAGGGGTCACGATAGCCGAGTCAATTGCATTTCCGAAGCGTAAATGCTCAATTCCTTAAACATGCATACATAATGAGCACGACCAGAGCTGATTTAGATTCACCAACAGAGGTGAAACGTAAGTGAAACGTTTTAGATATTAAAGTTTGATCTATCGTAATTCGATATCTGATGACCTAATCATGACGTCACAACTCTAGTTTCATTTACGTGTTATGTTCTAAGTATATGCCAAGTTTGAAGTTCATGTGAAGTTTGCAAGTATGTATTTTTTGTAGACAATCGATCCGGAAAAGAAGAAGAAGAAAAAAAAAAAAAACGAACAAAAAAACGAACAAAAACAATAGGTGTTTCGGGTACATACCCGAACACCTAAAAAAAAAATTAAAAAAAAAAAACCGAACAAAAACAATAGGTGTTTCGGGTGCATACCCGAACACCTAATTACTTAATTACCTCACAAGAGAAACCGTGTCCCCACCTCGACACATGACCCACTTAGAGTCGCGTATGCACCAAAACCCATGGGGGTAAAATGGGATAAACAAGTTATTTACAATTTTAGAAAATCTGTTTTCATAGTGACACCATGCGACTATTATCTCTTTCTTGAGTTTTGTAGCTTCTTAAAAGAACCGTTTGGTTTCCAACCAAGTGGTTCTTTTAAGAACCTACACTTGTGAAAGATATTACAGTCACATGGTGCCACCGCAAACTTTCTTATATCTCATTCCACTATGCATAGCCTGAAGTCTTATTTATCACTAAATTACTTGCGCATCTCTACTTCCAGATGATGTTAGGGTATTCCTAGCAAATGAGTGCAAAAAAGGCTTGGTAACTTGGTCATAATTATGTCTAAATGGTAATACTTTTTGTGTATTTTGTGCTAAGAAATAAACACTGCATGAATAAAATACAAATCACACCACAGATTTTGGTGCACATTAAAGAAATTTTATTTGTTTTCATTTGTTTTCATTTCTGTTTTACATCTCCACATTTGTGACCTGCTCTCACAAAACCATAAACAAGTCATATTTTGGTGAAATTGAGTTTTTGGTATAGATGGAACGAGGACACGTTTAGCTTTAATTTGACACCAGAATTATTGTTATGTTAATTTTAGTACGGGTGGTTTCGTTCAGCTAAAGGAAAACCACTTTTGACATTTTAAAAGTGAGCATTTTTTGTTGTTTTCATGGTTTATCAGAGGAATTGCACGATTTTACCACTTGACCGATTTTGTTCTGGCAAAATAAAAAAATAACAGGGTGAAAGATAAGAGATTAATGTCACCAAATCCACCCAAAACTGCAAATACAAATTTCACTAAATTTTCACCCCATTTTATTTTATCCGGTCATAGCACAAAATCAGCCTGTGCGACTTGTTTCTGGTTTCGTTGGAACAGGTCACATTTATTAGTTGCATTCATTAATACTTACATATTTGCATTTTTTCATTTGTTGAAATGAAATACCTAGCAGCAGGTCCAAACAAAGGAAAAACTGTTAGTTACTGGTACACTATAATTGCCAATCTCTGATCCAGAAACTAAGTAATGAGTAAATTTTTTATATTTAATATCAAGGAGCATTACTGTCAACTTTTTGTTACACTGGGCCCAACACCAATTTTCTAAACAAATAGTGTATTTTAACAATACACCCAACCGAAAAAGAAAGTCCCCCTTATACTTTTTGTTCTAATTCAAAAACTACTGAGCACTTTTCGGTCAAATAACCACTAATCAATAGAGAAACCCTGTAGGAATCCAGCCATACTCTTTATTTTGCACGAAATTAAGCAATTTATGTCAAAAAGTGCTGAAAAATGTTGCAATTTTGTGTAATCGCATGAGAAAGTGGACCAATATATTATTAAACATTACATTGGAACAATTCATTTGTTCACTGAACTTTGAAGAACATGACAATTATGCACACCAAACGGGGAGAAAGATGAACAACAAGATTTGAAATCATTTTATAAAAAAACATTTTTTTTGATCGCAAGTAAGTAACTGAAGTTCACACCCACATTGTTGTTCATCTTTTCTCCTGTTTGGTGTGCATAAATTATCATGTTCTTCAAAGTTTAGTGAACAAATGAATTGTTCAAATTTAATGTTTAATAACGCGTGGTGGTCCACTTTCTCATGCAATTACACAAAAGTGCAACTTTTTGTGATTAATGGTTATTTGACCGAAAAGTGCTCAGTAGTTTTTGAATTAGACCAAAAAGTATTATGGGGGGCTTTGTTTTTTGGTTGGGTGTATATTTACTCATCGCGCATAGTATACACCAGTATACACACATAGTATACACCATTTGCAAACATCAAAAAACAAAACTAGTGAATTATTATGAAATACCTTACTTGACTGTAAGTGAATAACAGTGTCAAACATCTTGTGAAATCACGGCACCTGGTGTGCTGTGGTTCTCAAGAAAAAGTGGATCCAATTTCCAACGAAATTTCAAACACTGACCACAAGACCACATGACTACCAGAACAGCATTTTTTCTTGGTTTTTCAAGAATCTATGAACACAAAACTTTAAAACAGGTCAGCGTCACAATATTTACTATAAAATATGAATCCCCTAACCCATCCATGTTCGAAAATTACAGCAAAAGCAAATGGTGTATACTACCTTTAAACCGCCTTGTTGCAGTGAGAACATTTTATATTCTCATTGCAGACCGAGTCCACAAAACTGCGAGCTAGTTTTCTTATCCGCTTGGTCATGGGACTCCACAAAATGACAACGCATTTTAGTAATTTTTCAAATACATATATGTTAATGGCGGAGCAGAATCAATTGAGAGTATGAAATTGTATCAGTTTGTGACCTGTTGAGTACAGTTGCAACTCACAAGAATTACTACTACTACTACTTTGGTCATGAGGGTAGTAATTTTAATTTAACAATGGTCATTTATAAAACCTAATGATTGCATTGTAGTACCTCATTTAAATCATCTTCATTAATATTATCCAGTATGAAATGTGCAAAGCAAAATGGACATGCAGCTATATCCTTTTGGTTCTTTTGGAATTTGATATGAAAATGTGAATGTGTTCCACCTATTAACAGACATCATCTCAGTCTCGCGTTCATCTACAGAGCCACCACTAATGTAAACCAAGGGCTGCTTTCCAGTGGAAAATGTGGGAGTGTCCTTATCAAAAGTTAGATCTCTTGCATAATGACTCTTGGGTGCTGATATATGGACTGTGTGCCCTTCTAATAAAAGCAGCATATCATTCCAAGGCAATACTTGTGCGGTCCAAGGAAAATCGTTTAGAAACACAACCTCACTTATTTCTGCTCCAACCCAGGCAAACGTACCTGTCGCTGGATTGGTGAAGGTTTTGAATATGTTATTTAATTAGAAATCAACTGTCAACAAAATTGGCAGAAAGTGGAAAAATCACTTATTTTTAATGTTAGCTGTAGAGAAACAGAAGCAAATGATCAACTTAATCTCTCAGGATTCATATTGTATTCATAGTTGCATTTTGTACATTATGTGAAAATTTGAGCCCTTTGAGATATTTCAGTTACGAGTTATGGTTACCACAGTAATTTAGTTGATAAAATGGAATGAATCATCATTTTCCCATACTAGCCATTCAATGACTGTACATTGTTGAGGGCTAAGCTGTTGGATACTTGTAAAAACTCTGTTGGCTAACCATTCGGTGAATTTGGGAAGACACGGTCGTTTAGTTTCTGAGAAATACGGTCTTAAACATGGCCTAAACCACACAATAGGCGTTTTTGGCAAACTTTGTCCATTGTGCAAATTTGACTGGATATTTTTTGGAGAACTTTTAATATAGTGTTTAATATGTCTATAACTAACTATTATACCTTTAAAAAGTAAACCCACGGGGGTTGGATCGAAACTCATTTTCCAGGCATCTTTTCATTTATCCCATATGGCCTATTTATCCCAAACGAGATTGCATGAAGAGCTGTGCTGTTGAAAATGAAAAAGATATTCAAATAACAACCTTTAATTTGACTTGATTTTTATTTTTAAAGGATGATCACCAATCAGTTATTTTAGACGGTCTTATTCACATTTTTAATGTTACCTTGAAATTGTATTTAAATTCAGATTTGCGTTTTTGGTAAGCCATTAAAGTTATATCATTTTGAATGATAACTCGTTTTGAATAGTAGGAAAAACTATTACGCAATGTCCAGCATTAGTGATCTTTTATTATTGATTTTATTGATTTTTTATTTGATTTCTTATGAAAAACTGTTTTCACTTCCTTGACCATCAAAAAATAGCCATTCGAATGTTGATATATTTTCAAGGTCAAATCATTTTGAACACGGAATATGCATCTTTAAGAGCAATCGTTTTTTATTTAACAGGAATCCACCTGTAAATAACGCAGACATTTCAGAAAAGAAATATACACCAAGATATAAAGGTTATTTGTTTATTTGTATTTATTTAAAATGACTAACATCAAATAAACCACTATTTCAAATAAGGAGTATACTGTCGAAAATGTTGGATAGCTCCGACTTAACTGAGTTACTATATACAAATTGGATCCAATGACCAATGACGTGCAATAAACCGAGTGACGAACCGAATAAAACTATTTTCTTTCATTTTCAGGTTGTGTAATAAAGTCATCTAGATCGAGTGAACACTTGACCTGCTGACGGACCTTCTGATTAGAGAAGGTTTTAGTAATTGAACCTCTCAATGACACAAAAGGGCCTAAACTTAACTAGGCCTATGTTACTCCGTTCTTCACTTTCCAGAAACAGGGGAACCTTCTCAAGATTATCCATCCTTCATCTGTGGATACATTGTTATGAAGATACATTGTTATGACTGGGCAGGGTCATCATGAGGTGTTTGTAGGGTCAACACAATATGCTTTCAGTCGTGTTCTCATTGGTTCCCATTAAAATCACATAATATTCTCATTAAGTCCCATTGTTTTCCTATTTGTTTACATTAGTTCCCATGAATTTCTATTTTTTCCACAAGGTGCTCCCTTAATGCGTTCTCAATGCATCCTTCTCAATGCATACCGTGGGTATTATGATGCTTCCCATATGCTCTGATACTTTCCGTAATAACCGCAGGATACCATGTTGCGTTCAATAGGATGACATGGTTCATTCCATATGATACCACGGTGCTTCCCATAGGATATCGTGGTTCTTCCCATAGGATACCACCAGGGCTGTAGCGAGCGGGGTGTGGGGTGTGACACCTTACCGGGTTGGGGTTTAGGGGTGCGAAGGGTGCTTTTGCACCCTACTGTGGTCAAATTTTCTGAAAACATTGACTATTTTTTTCGAATAACGCGAGTTATGAGTAGTTCCCAAAAGACGACGATTACTGAGTTGATTGATTGATTGATTGATTGACTGATTGATTGAAACATTTATTTTCATGTCGACTGCCGACAACAATAAAATACATTATAGTACAGCATTAATAAATACTCAATTTAAAATAATTTCACATGTTGAAAAGAGAATACATGAACATAAAATTATTAATTGTGTCAACATGTAGCAAAAGTGTTTTAGCACATTGTTTTGTTATCGGCAAGCAAAACCTTAAGCAGGACACGAGAGGATATAGAAAAGACAGGCTGACAGCTGATACCTAACAAGTCAATCATTAAAAGAAGAGATATTTGATCAGCAAATTGGCCTCCGCACTCGAGAATATTTAGCCTTCGCTATGGGCCCTTACGGTATTTATTATTACCACAAGCATACAGAAAAGTAACCAGCCATTTGTAATGCCCTTGCTTAAAAACATAATAATCATTTGAGCGTCTATAAAAGTGAAGGCTACATAGCACGCAGGAACTAATTATCTACATCCTGCACTTGATATTTGGATAGAAATGGAATATCAATGTCATCTTCTGCTTTAATATGGTAGTGTACTTTCTTCGAATCATTATTTACCTGCAGAAGTTTCAGCTGAATGTGGAGTGTTAATCATGAGACAAATGTGAAAGGCATCTATAAACGTGAAGGCTATAATTGCACACAGAAACTAATTATTTACATCCTGTACTTAATAGTTGAATACGAACATCAATAAGGTCAATTACTATAAAGAAAAGGTTCACAAAAGTGAATGATGTTAATTAACATTTTCGAATCATTATTTAAAGTGAACAACCAACCTGCAAAAGTTTCAGCTCAATGTAGAGTCTTAACTATGAGATACAAATGAAAGGCCAAAAAAATCTGCGGATTCTGGTCATAGGTCGGCTTCAAATCGGTGCGGTGACGCCATTCAGTGAAATTTGTGATACATGTATACGCGGCTATTGGAACCAGACCAAATTTCGACGTACGGGTCTGAGGCAACGCGCGCGGAGAGACCAGAAACAGCAGACTTTTTGTTTTTGTTTTTGGCCTAAAACTGTAGACTATAATTAGGGGGAGGCGTATTAATAATAATGAAACTTATAAATAATAATGAAACTTATAAAGCGCCATCTATCTAGAAACCTAATCCGAGGCGCTGGTGATAATGAAAGACACAAAGATATGGAACATTAGATAAACAAAGATAAATACATGAAACAAAATGCACAAAATTAACATTCATTATAAGCTTGTACAAAAAGGTGAGTTTTCAAAAGTTTTTTGAAAGAATTAAAATTGTCACACAGTCTTAAACTTTGTGGAAGCATATTCCAAAGGGAAGGGGCTGCAACAGAAAAAGCCCTATCCCAAAAGTTTTACAAGTTCCATGTGGTACAGTAAGGAAGTTTTGGTTTGCTGAGCGTAGTCCACTGCGATTAGAGTTGTGAATGGTAAGAAGATCTTGAATATATGAAGGTGAGTTGCCATGTAGAGCTTTCCATGTAAGAAGACATATCTTGAAAACTATCCGTTGTTGAACTGGGAGCCAGTGTAATTGCTTCAGTGAGGATGTTATGTGATCTGACTTATGAACCATGAATATGGTCCTTGCCGCAGCATTTTGGATTAATTGAAGTCTGTGAATGAGGTTTTTAGGTATTCCATAGAGCAAAGCATTACCACAATCCAAACGAGATGATATGAAAGCATGAATCAATTTCTCAGTACTCTCTTTTGACAGAACTTTGCGTATAGTCTTAATATTCCGGAGATGAAAATAACCAGTTTGAAATTTTTTATTAACATGTGATTTCATGGACATTTCGTCATCAAAAACAAGACCAAGATTGCGAGCTTTGGAATTAGCCAAGATAACGCTCTCACCGACTTTAACAGACTTTGATATAATGTGTTTCCTTTGATTTTTGGATGATATGATCAACAGCTCAGTTTTATCATCATTGAAGTTTTAATTTGTTAGACTTCATCCAATGCTTAATCTCAATAACACATTTCTCTATTCGGTCTACTGCGGAATGCTCATCTCCAGGCAGTTTTGGGTTAAATGACAAATACAGTTGAGTGTCATCAGCATAAAGATGGATTTGCAAATTGTATCTGTGAGCTGTTGGTGATGGGGCCAGTATATATTATGAAGAATAGGGGTCCAGTACAGATCCTTGTGGTACACCATAAAAAGTGGAATATCCGAAGATAATGTACCATTTATGCAGACAGATTGAGTCCTGTTGTGTAAATATGACCGAATCCAGTTCAGTGCAGATGACGTAATGCCAGCAGCAGCTTCAAGACGGGAAAGTAATATCTCATGATCAACCGTATCAAAGGCTGCTGATAAATCAAGCAGTACTAGAAATACAGATTTGTTGTTGTCAAGATCACGAAGAATGTCATTTTGGACACGGATTAATGCCGTCTCCGTACCATGGTATTTCCTGTAGGCTGATTGAAGATGATTGAAAAGATTGTGCTTAAACATGTGATCAGATATCTGTGAGGCAACTGCTTTTTCAATAATTTTTGAAATAAATGGTAAATTTGACACAGGTCTATAATTTTTCAAGTCCTCCTGGTCGAGAGATGCCTTTTTCAGCAAAGGTCTAACAAGAGCCTGTTTCATCATGTGTGGGAAAGTGGCAGTTTCTAGTGACAGGTTTACAATATTTGTGATAGTTGGAAGAACAATATCCAAATGATTTTTCAAAATGGAGGTTGGCAGCGGGTCGAGATCACACGATTTTCTCGGCGAAGATGATTAAATTCTCCAACTTCTTGCTCCGAGACTGGTGTAAATTTCTCCAAAAATGAGATCCCTTTCTTACTTTGTGTCCTCACAATATTAACATTTTGAGTGACTGTATTAGTGACCAGTTGTTCACGAATCTTGGATATCTTGGATGAGAAGAAACTGCAGAATCTTTCAGTTAACTTTCCAACATCATTGTGCCGTGGTAATTTGGGTGAGCCTTTATTTTGCAAAAGTTCTTCAACAACTTGAAAAAGTGCTTTTTGATCATCACAGGCGTTAATTTTTGTAGAAGGAAGATTTTGCCTTTTCTATAAGTTTTGTGGCACAGAGCCGTTGCGCTTGGAATAATTTCCTATCAGATAACAGCCTTGTTCTCCGCCAACGTCTCTCGAGCCGTTTTCGGCATTTCTTTGCCTCCTTGATAATAATAATAATAATAATAAAGATTTTTAGCGCGCACATATCCACCCTGCTGGGCGCTCAAGGCGCGGAAACAAAGAAAAACATTAATACAAACAATATACAATGATAGCATACGGAAAACAAAACAAATTATGTACCGAGATACATGTACCTACAATGCAATTACAAATATACATCATCTTTGAAGAGTTGTGACATAAGATGAGTTTTAAGCATCGACTTGAATCTGGTTATACTATGACAAGATTTGAGTTTAGTTGGAAGATGATTCCAGAGTCTCGAGCTGCGACAGAAAACGACCTATCACCCCAGTTCCGTTTTGAAGTTGGTTCCTTGAGGAGTGACATGTTGCTGGAGCGGAAATTGCGTGATGGAGTGTAGACTTTAAGTAGTTCAGAAATATAAATTGGAGCAATGTTATTAAAAGATTTTGTGAACAATTAGCATAAGTTTAAAAACAATTCTCTGTGAAACAGGAAGCCAGTGCAGTTCTTTCAAGATTGGCGTGATATGGCATGACTTTCTGGACAAAGTCACAACACGAGCTGCTGTGTTTTGTATGTGCTGAAGACGAGATATTTGATTCTGCGGAAGACCGTAAAGGAGAGCATTCCCGTTATCGAGCCGTGATGTGACAAATGCATGTATAATTTTTTCAGCAGCACTTTTATTCAAGTATTTCCTAATTCGGCTTATATTTCTGATATGAAATGATGATATGAACAATGTTGGAGATATGTGGTTTTAAAGTCATTGTCGAGTCAAATATAACACCCAAATTACGTGCATGTAATGAGGGGTTATCTGCGAGTCACCAATTGTAATAAATGGAAGAGAAACTTTAGACAATTGCTGACGTGATCCAAATAGAACAAATTCTGTTTTTTCATCGTTCAATTTCAGGAAGTTTTGTCTCATCCAACTTCGAATCTCTTGAATACATTTCTCCAGTGTTTTAATGCAGGAATCAGCAGATTCTTGAGAAGATTTAAAGTAATGTAAAGCTGCGTGTCATCAGCGTAAACATGGTAATTTAAATTATACTTCAAAATGATATCACGAACTGGAAAGGTATAAACAGTAAACCACTGTGGGCCGAGCACAGAGCCTTGGGGTACAGAATAGTCAAGAGTAACCGGCTCGGAGATAGCGTTACCAATACAAACATGCTGAGGCCTATTTAAAAGGTAGGACTTACACCAATCCAGGGCTGTGTCATGTATTCCAAGATGATATTGAAGGCGGGAGAGAAGGATTTTATGATCGACAGTGTCAAAAGCGGCGCTTAAGTCTAACAAAACTAATGCAGTGATTTTCCCCTCATCCATGGCAGATAAAATGTCATTGTTGACGCGAAGAAGAGCAGTTTCTGTTCCATGAAATGGTTTGTAGGCTGACTGAAATGTGTCCGACAGGTTATTAGCACGAACATGGTCAGAGATCCGTGATGAAACAACTCGCTCGATTGTTTTTCCAATGTACTTTAAATTCGCTACTGGTCGGTAATTTTTGAAACCTTCCTTGTCCAAATTGGGTTTCTTTAGGAGTGGTTTAACATGAGCAACCTTCTGGCTATTAGGGAAACAACCGGAAGAAAGAGATCTGTTTACAATAATTGTGATATACTTAGCAAACACATCAATATTTTGTTTTATTAGCGAAGTTGGCACTGGATCAAGTTCACATGATTTTGATGGCGATTTCATGATGAGTTTCTTGATCTCCGTAACACTAGTAGGCTCAAACATGGACAGTCTACATTGTGGATCCTTGCGTGATGGTGTTTGTGATAGAATGGCAGGTACTGAGGGAAAAGAACGACGGATATTCTCAATTTTTGTGACAACAAAAGTTTGAAAAAGCATTTGCGAGGTCCTGATCGGAGTGTGTAGATGGAAGCACTGGAGCTTTGGGTTTATGAAGCAGCTTTTCAACAATGTTAAAGAGTTTTTTCTGATCACCAGAGCTATCTTCCACAAGAGATGAGTAGTGAGTTATTTTTGCCTGGTTAATCATGTTCTTCACAATATCACGTTGGTTACAGTATTCTTGCCGATGTACTCCAAGTTTCCCATTGTCACGCCATCTTCGCTCAAGTTGACGGCGGATTTTCCTTGCAGCACGGATATCATCATTGAACCAGGGGATTCAGATTGTAGTTTAACAGTTCGAGTTTTTTGCGGAGCATGATCATCCAAAGATGTTACGGACAGTAGATTCAAATAGACTGACACAAGAATCCAGCTCACCATCTTCAAGGTTTACATTTTCCAGTTGAGATTCAATATCATGACATAAATCTTTAATATTTACTTTTTTCCAGTGGCGAGTAGTTACAGAAATGGTAGGTATGGGAGGTTTTTTAAGGTTCAAATTTACCATGATTGCATAATGATCAGATAAGCCAGGATGAATATAGTTATATTCGAGATAAGAGGTGAAGTTCACGCGTTATCATGAGGTCAAGACAGTGACCATATCGATGAGTGGGTACTGTGATGTGCTGTATAAGTCCATGAGCAGAGAGCAGATCTTTAAACTGATTTGCATAATTGTTTGAAATAATGTCCATATGAATGTTAAAATCGCCGGTTAAAATAATGTCAGATGGGTGTAAGAGATAATCGACAATTAATTTTTCAAATTCCTGCAGAAAACTGGAGAAGTTTACATGTTTACCATCAACATCCCTTTCTGGTCGATAAATATTAACAAGGCGAACAGATCTAGAGTTGCACGTTACCTCAGCATGCAGAGATTCAAATGTTAGGTAGTCAATGTTAACACTTTTCATACTGACAGATAAACTGGATCTAAAGAGTAGTGCAACCCCTCCACCGGTCTTTATTGGTCTGGGGATATGATGGAGAGAGTAGCCAGCAGGAGTACACTCACGGGGGGCAAGTCATCATTAGGTTTAAACCATGTCTCGGTTATGGCAACAAGATCCAAATTGTTTTGAAGTACAAAGTCAACAAATTCATCCGATTTGTTACATATGGATTGAGTATTCAAGACACAGAGCTGAAGTTTAGACTCATCGTAAACATTTTGAGTTGAAGTTATGCCAATGTCGCTTGTTGATGGGGTTGAGTTCACTGCTGGGGTTGGTAAGGCTGGAGTGCTAGTTGTGTATGTCTGTCCATTCTACGGCGACCAGCTTTTTACCTCTATGCACGTGTGCGGCGGTATGTTTGGGGTTGATTAGCAAGTATTCCAAGACAGTTCAATTGACTCAATCCTAAAGATAAAGCTACATCAGTACATGGAGCATTGCGAAGATTGAGTAGTTCATTACGGCTGTAGGAAATTTTATGGAGCTGAGTGGCGTTTGTGGGTGTGTTGATCAGTGTTTCAGGTCCGGCCAGGGTTTGGGTTTATGTCACCAGAAATTAAGAGTTCCAGGTGAAAGGTGCCGGGCAGATGAATTATCATAGTATGATATAGGACGTCTCAAGAATTTAAGATGGCGGATTTTAGTTGAACAATCTGTAGATTGCATCTTGTAGCCATCTACTGATGAGTCATTGAGACACCATGGTCTGGATAGCAGGAGTAGAATAAACAGGATGTAGACCTCCATTGTCTGATCACAAAGTTGTTGATCCAAACAAAAGGCTTGTGGTCAAGCTACAGGTTATAATCTCTAGCTACAGGTTATAATCTAAATCAGAGTTGACTGCACAAATAAAATGAAGATCCAAAATGTGTATACACTCAACAGTAAATTTTTACTGCACAGACATACAAAAAAACTACAGTTTTTCACTTATTATAAGAAAACAAATGTACAAATACTCACATAAAACGTCCAGTAGATTCCAGGTGTAATAAGAAATCCACTAGTATAAAAATGAAGACAAACTTGTAGCTACAAAACACTTACTTAGCACAAAAACTGGAGAGCTGTTATGAGTTGCTGCTTGTAAGGCGCTCACTCATCATGTCACCATTGTACCATGGGGTACGCGGCCTATCAGTGATACTACGTTTACGAAGTGGCGCATGTTTCTCCAGCAGATCGGAAAGCACTGTGTTGTATTAATTGACAAGTTTATTAAGATCATGTTCTGGGTTTAGTATCAAATCAGATTTGAAGAGTTCTGTGGCAAAACTGTTGTGATCAATTGATTTCAGCTTACGAAGTGAAATTTCACGTCTTGGGTATTTTGGTTTCTGAAGATTTAGATTACAGTGTATTGCAGAGTGGTCTGTAAGCATATCCTCAACAGATACTGACTCTACAAGAGCGTCCGATGAGCGACTGATGACTAAATCAAGAATGTGTCCATTCGTGTGAGTCGGGGACTGAACAAATTGTGTAAGACATGTTGAGTCAAGAATGTCCATGAAGCATTTGTCACTATCGGATGATTTTTCAAAATGAAAGTTGAAGTCTCCAACAATGAGCAAGTTTCCAGACTGTATGGATAGAATCGCTAAATAATCCGAAAACTCATCAAAGAATATCTTTGGGGTTGTCCTATTCTTCTTGCTGGGAGGTGGACGATATATTACAACCAATTTCAGAGGGTTTGCAATTCCAGGAAATGTGAGATTACAGCATATGCTTTCAAAAGATATCGCTGAAAAAGGGTTCGACTGCTCACAAGATATGGCTGCTTTGTGAACAATACCAACTCCACCACCAACTCTATTTGGGCGAGGCACATGAGTTATTTCAAATCCAGAAGGAACAAGGCTACCGAGAATTTTATTATCTTTGTCCGATCCAGAAAGCCAGGTCTCAGTCAATGCAATAATATCAAAATCATTCTCAATGATAAAATCTGCCAATAAATCCGACTTGTTGCATACAGACTGAGCATTTAGAAGGCAAAAGCTTGATTTTGGTAAGCAAGCTGACACATCAGATTTGTGAGATGGGGGATTCTTAGTGTTCTGGCATTTAGGGCGGCGATCACCTCTTTTACCACGACGTTTTAGTTGATAACGGTTTAAACCAAGTGAAACAATGTTTTCCCACACATCTGTAGGTAATCTTGGTAAAACTACAGATTAGGGATTGCAATTCAAAGGGTTCAATTTTAGAAGCTGTTAGGTGTATAAAGAAGCTGTTCAGGTGTATAAAGAAGCTGTTCAGGTGTATAATACACTAACTTGGATGGTTGATCCTGGAGATTATGCTTATTTTCATGCTTGCTTTCAGCTTTACAGGGACCTGGATTTAGATTGATATCACCGGATATCAATATGTCAATTTGGAAAGTTGGACTTGTGTTTCCATGATAAGGAATACGGGTGCCCATATATTTCAAATGTTGTAGTCGTTTATGACTTCCATAGACATGAAGTTTAGATGTAGGAAAGGGGTTGTACTTAAACCCCCTCGACCCCCTCGACCCCCACGACGTACGCGCGCTCAGAATCATATCGTATCCCAAATCGGAATCTGTGTTCGAATACGGCCCCAATTAGAATGCCCGCTGCACTCCCGTACTACTGAACGTGAACAAACGGAGCTCTTTTTTAATAATCGAAGATCCTATAGGTTAATTGGGGAAAATAACTAAATCCTTTTTTCCTCCAAAAGTCTAATTTTGAAATAGAATAATATAAAATAGGTTATTAAATGAGAAATAATAGTTGGGATTTTTTTCCACGTCCATCAAGTAAAAAATAATGTACATTCGGGGCTGTACGCGCATGCCAGTTTGTGATGTAATGCTTATTGACCAATCAGGATGCCGGAAAGCCATGCGGCCGTCTTGGAAGCGATATCCTTCTACGACCGTAATGAGTTGCAGAAAGAACGTTGCCAAAAACTGCGCCCTCACCCAACTCAACTAGCAAAAATCCGACATAAGTATGCAATTTTTTGGATAGAATATGAAATTATCTACTCGGGAATGGTATAATTTGGCTTGTGGCAGCATTATAAATTCGTTGATTTCGCGACGACAGGTCGTCATGCAGCAAACAGCGCAACAGGCTAGCCATTTTCGAACTCGGGCTGTAAACAGGTTCCCATTTGGGATACAATTTGACTCTGGCGCAGGCCGGCCAGCCATGCGACATGCTTGCGCATGGGCATTGCGAAATACATACATACATTCGTATTGCACTGGTGGTAGTGAATTCCGCGAGTACGTGTGCTTCGTTTATATGAGCGTACGGTCGTGGGGTCGAGGGGTCGTGGGTCGTGGGGTTCGTGGGGGTCGTGGGGGTCGTGGGGGTCGAGGGGGTTTAAGAACAACCCGTAGGAAAGCCTACTTGGCTATCAGAGAAGATGAATAGTCCACATGAAAGAAGAAAGATAAGTACCACTCCATGCTGTGCATCCATTGTGCAATTAGGTGAGCATTGTTCCAAACAAAAGAAACAGGAAGAACACTTACGTAATAGGTCATCAACAGTGCAAGCTGTGAGTCACTGTCTGGGTTGACTGATCAAGTCCATAGTGTAGTGTAGTAAAAACACATTCTCACAGTGCAAAGTCCAAAATATATTTCACAGCATAAGTCAAAAATTACTCCATCAATGACAAAACAAAGAGTCCAGTAGAATCCAGGTGTTTAGCTCTACCAGCAATATAAAATTGGAGTCAACACAAAACATAACAGCACTTAGAGAGAAAAAATGAAGCACAACTGTGAAGGTGCTGCCAGCAGTGGGGCGCCCTCAAAACAAAACATATTATTAATCCAAATTGTTTTAGCTGCCCCCTCAAAATATGTAATAATCTTTAAGAAACAAGGACAAATATCAAAACAAACTAGAGGTATTGAGTTTGTAGAAAACAAACTCAGGGTTTTCGAGTGTGCATCATATGTGTTGACGTCATCACCTAAAGTTGTTAAAAGACAAGAGTTACTTCAGGAGATATGAGTTTTCATAATATATAATTAAAATAACATTTAATGTGCTATACTGAATACATTAACTTCCGGTTCAGATATCCCATATAATTTTAAATTCTTCCAACTGGAAGTTTCGGTTCAATCATGTGACGTCATTCATACTTTACAAAAATTTTCCTCATAATATGGGTGTCAATTGTGCCAAATTTGGTAAAATTCTGTCTAATGTTTTCTCAAGACAGCAAAAAGGGACTTTTTAAAACCTGCCGCTAGAGGGCGATGTTAAGAGCGATGACGTCACGAAATATATTTTTGAAAAGAGCAGATCCCACTTAACATATAAACCCAGAATGATTTTTTTCGAAAACCTATTCAGATTTGCGTCAATTAATTCAAGATCTTTCAGATGATGCAAAGATTGTGAACATATCTTGTGTGGTTCATGAGATATGATTTTTTGAAATTTTAAACTTTAATTTAGTGTTATTCGATATCTGATGACCTCACCATGACGTCACAACTTAGGATACAATTACATGTTAAGGTCTAATTATGTGTTAAGTTTTAAGGTTCTGTGAACTCTGCAACTATGTTATTGTCTCTGGATATGTCTCACTGAGAAGGAGAAGAAAAAGCAAAAAAAAAACGAACAATAACAAGAGGTGTTCGCGCTATAGCTCGAACACCTAAATATTTGCGACTACAGACAGTCAGTGGGATAACGTTCCTTGGCTAGGACTATCGCGTGGCTGGTCGACATGGTGTACGGGCACTGCTACACCGATGGACAGATGGTCAGTGCAATACCTAACTAACTTGTAGCGCGACGGCTTGACAACAGGGAGTGTCTGGACGGGTCAGAGTGTGTATTAGACCGCACTAGATAGGCTAGTCCAATGGTCAATTGACGCGCTGTACCACAAATGAGGGACTGAACCGTCGCACTACAAGTTAGTTAGGTATTGCACTGTCAATGTTCAGAAATCCCGCCATTATTTAATAATATATGCAGAGAACATTATAATCATTTGGAACCACACTTCCCACTGAAGGAGAGAAGGAAATTTCGGGGTTTATATACTAGAAATCTGGGGAATGAATAAAACATTAGCCTAGTTTAGCGTCTTAGCCAATGAAAAGCTTGCTTGACACGTCTAATTAGGGTAGGAACGTGTGCAAAATCAGGTCATACAACAGATTCTATTTTCATATAAGGGAAGGCATAAAATATCAAAGGCCCTGCCACTAAACCTCGGCGTACCCCAGGGATCAATTCTGGGACCAATGTTATTCATTTATTCCAGTGATCTACGACTTTGTATCCGCCAAAATTGTAAATTATTTATGTATTCTGATGACTCAACATTAACATGTATAGTTCCTCCAGTGCTAATGAAATAGAAATGAATTTGAATATAGCATAAGAAATAACTCACAATAAATGCCAACAATACTAAATCTGCTCATTGGATCTAAGAAGAAAGTTTCTACTGCTGACCTTAACGTCACCATTGCCAACAGTCCAGTTATAGTCCAGCCATCTTTAGATACTGTGTGGAGAGGTCGGTACGTATCTCACAATATTCTACTTAACAATGTCTGAGAAGAGCCACAAGGATAATTCTGAAGTGTGCCTTTCTAACCCCCTCAGCAGATATGATTGCAAAACTTAATTGGCTTTCGTCCCCTGAAAGAGTTAAGTATAAAAAAACTGTTCTTTTCAAATGTATTACCAAAATGACTCCTTTGTATATGAAACGAGACAACCTACTCATATGACACTGAAGGTTCCTTTTCCACGAGTTTTGCAGTAACTTGTACAATATGGAATAATTTGCATGTACAATGAATTATCTAATTTCATTCAAATTTCGCCAAACGCTAAGTCAGTGATGTTTTCTGTTAATATAAGAATTTCCGTTCCATTCATTCAACTGAAACTTGTGCTGATTTACGACGTTGACATTCTCGATTGCCATGGACATTTGGATCCGGATGGGAATTTCCCCGTGTTTTCCCCCAAAAAGGGTTTTCGCTCTTCAATTTATTGCCTTGAATTTGTATTATTTTAAACATTGCATAAATGTACATATCATTTTCTTTGTGATCGCTTTTGAATAACCAAGGATCTCAAGGTAACTAGAATTTAATATTTTAAGTGATATTATTTTCATGTGTATTTTCCTGTGGTTTAATTGTGTGTTTATATGCATGCCCCATGTGGAAATCAGTTTTTAACTGTTTGCGCGTACCCTGGTAATAAATAAATGCAATGTGGCGAAAGTAAAGTGAGTGACCACTTAGAAAGTAGGACGTGTTCGGAGGGACAAAACTTATTGGGCTGCTATTAGCTTTTGCGTGAGAGTAGCAGAGGGTGTGTAGGAGGGTACAATGCATCCAATGACCAATGACGTGCAATATACCGAGTGAGGAACCGAATAAAACTTTCTTTCATTTTCAGGTTGTGTAATGTGTAAAGTCATCTAGATCGAGTCAACACTTGACCTGCTGACGGACCTTCTGATTAGAGAAGGTTTTAGTAACTGAACCTCTTAATGACACAAAGGGCCACAACTTAACTATGTTACTCCGTTCTTCACTTTCCAGAAACAGGGAAACCTTCTCAAGATTATCCATCTCTTCATCTGTGGATACATTGTTATGAAGATACATTGTTATGAAGATACATTTCTATGAAGATACATTGCTATGAAGATACATTGCTATGAAGATACATTGTTATGAAGATACATTGTTATGAAGATACATTGTTATGAAGATACATTGCTATGAAGATACATTGCTATGAAGATACATTGCTATGAAGATACATTGCTATGAAGATACATTGTTATGAAGATACATTGTTATGAAGATACATTGTTATGAAGATACATTGTTATGAAGATACATTGTTATGAAGATACATTGTTATGAAGATACATTGTTATGAAGATACATTGTTATGAAGATACATTGCTATGAAGATACATTGTTATGAAGATACATTGTTATGAAGATACATTGCTATGAAGATACATTGTTATGAAGATACATTGCTATGAAGATACATTGCTATGAAGATACATTGTTATGAAGATACATTGTAATGAAGATACATTGTTATGAAGATACATTGTTATGAAGATACATTGTTATGACTGGGCAGGGTCATCATGAGGTGTTTGTAGGGTCAACACAATATGCTTTCAGTCGTGTTCTCATTGGTTCCCATTAAAATCCCATGATGTTCTTGTTAAGTTCCATTGTTTTCCTATTTGTTTACATTGTGTTATTTATAGGTTTCCATGAATTTCTATTTTTCCACAAGGTGCTTCCCTTAATGCGTTCTCAATGCATCCTTCTCAATGTATACCGTGGTGCTTCCCATATGATACTATGATACTTTCCATAAGATACCATGGTGCTAACCGCAGGATACCATGTTGCGTTCAATAGGATGCCATGGTTCGTTCCATATGATACCACGGTGCTACCCATAGGATATCGTGGTGCTTCCCATAGGGGTGTGACACCTTACCGGGTTGGGTGTTAGAGGGTGCGAAGGGTGCTTTGCACCCTACTGTGGTCAAATTTTCTGAAAACAATATTTTTTTCTCTCGAATAACGCGAGTTATGAGTAGTTCCCAAAAGACGACGATTACTGAGTTGATTGATTGATTGATTGACTGATAGAAACATTTATTTTCATGCCGACTGCCGACAACAATAAAATACATTATAGTACAGCATTAATAAATACTTAATTTACAATAATTTCACATGTTGAAAAGAGAATACATGAACATGAAATTATTAATTGTATCAACATGTAGCAAAATTGTTTTAGCACATTGTTTTGTTATAATACTTTTCTTTATCGGCAAACAAACCTTTAAGCAGGACACGAGAGGATATACAAAAGACAGGATGACAGCTGATACCCAACAAGTCAATCATTAAAAGAAGAGATATTTGATCAGCAAATTGGCCTCCGCACTCGAGAATATTTAGCCTTCGCTATGGGCCCTTACGGTATTTATTATTACCACAAGCATACAGAAAAAGTAACCAGCCATTTGTAATGCCCTTGCTTAAAAAACATAATAATCATTTGAGCGTCTATAAAAGTGAAGGCTACATAGCACGCAGGAACTAATTATCTACATCCTGCACTTGATATTTGGATAGAAATGGAATATCAATGTCATCTTCTGCTTTAATATGGTAGTGTACTTTCTTCGAATCATTATTTACCTGCAGAAGTTTCAGCTGAATGTGGAGTGTTAATCATGAGACAAATGTGAAAGGCATCTATAAACGTGAAGGCTATAATTGCACACAGAAACTAATTATTTACATCCTGTACTTAATAGTTGAATACGAACATCAATAAGGTCAATTACTATAAAGAAAAGGTTCACAAAAGTGAATGATGTTAATTAACTTTTTCGAATAATTATTTAAAATGAACAACCAACCTGCAAAAGTTTCAGCTCAATGTAGGTACAAATGAAAGGCCAAAAAAATCTGCGGATTCTGGTCATAGGTCGGCTTCAAATCGGTGCGGTGACGCCATTCAGTGAAATTTGTGATACATGTATACGCGGCTATTGGAACCAGACCAAATTTCGACGTACGGGTCTGAGGCAACGCGCGGAGACCAGAAACAGCAGACTTTTGTTTTTGTTTTGGCCTAAAACTGTAGACTATAATTAGGGGGAGGCGTATTAATAATAATGAAACTTATAAATAATAATGAAACTTATAAAGCGCCATCTATCTAGAAACCTAATCCGAGGCGCTGGTGATAATGAAAGACACAAAGATATGGAACATTAGATAAACAAAGATAAATACATAAAACAAAATGCACAAAATTAACATTCATTATAAGCTTGTACAAAAGGTGAGTTTTCAAAAGTTTTTTGAAAGAATTAAAATTGTCACACAGTCTTAAACTTTGTGGAAGCATATTCCAAAGGGAAGGGGCTGCAACAGAAAAAGCCCTATCCCAAAAGTTTTACAAGTTCCATGTGTTACAGTAAGGAAGTTTTGGTTTGCTGAGCGTAGTCCACTGCGATTAGAGTTGTGAATGGTAAGAAGATCTTGAATATGAAGGTGAGTTGCCATGTAGAGCTTTCCATGTAAGAAGACATATCTTGAAAACTATCCGTTGTTGAACTGGGAGCCAGTGTAATTGCTTCAGTGAGGATGTTATGTGATCTGACTTATGAACCATGAATATGGTCCTTGCCGCAGCATTTTGGATTAATTGAAGTCTGTGAATGAGGTTTTTAGGTATTCCATAGAGCAAAGCATTACCACAATCCAAACGAGATGATATGAAAGCATGAATCAATTTCTCAGTACTCTCTTTTGACAGAACTTTGCGTATAGTCTTAATATTCCGGAGATGAAAATAACCAGTTTGACAAATTTTATTAACATGTGATTTCATGGACATTTCGTCATCAAAAACAAGACCAAGATTGCGAGCTTTGGAATTAGCCAAGATAACGCTCTCACCGACTTTAACAGACTTTGATATAATGTGTTTCCTTTGATTTTTGGATGATATGATCAACAGCTCAGTTTTATCATCATTGAAGTTTTAATTTGTTAGACTTCATCCAATGCTTAATCTCAATAACACATTTCTCTATTCGGTCTACTGCGGAATGCTCATCTCCAGGCAGTTTTGGGTTAAATGACAAATACAGTTGAGTGTCATCAGCATAAAGATGGATTTGCAAATTGTATCTGTGAGCTGTTGGTGATGGGGCCAGTATATATTATGAAGAATAGGGGTCCGAGTACAGATCCTTGTGGTACAGATTGAGTCCTGTTGTGTAAATATGACCGAATCCAGTTCAGTGCAGATGACGTAATGCCAGCAGCAGCTTCAAGACGGGAAAGTAATATCTCATGATCAACCGTATCAAAGGCTGCTGATAAATCAAGCAGTACTAGAAATACAGATTTTTTGTTGTCAAGATCACGAAGAATGTCATTTTGGACACGGATTAATGCCGTCTCCGTACCATGGTATTTCCTGTAGGCTGATTGAAGATGATTGAAAAGATTGTGCTTAAACATGTGATCAGATATCTGTGAGGCAACTGCTTTTTCAATAATTTTTGAAATAAATGGTAAATTTGACACAGGTCTATAATTTTTCAAGTCCTCCTGGTCGAGAGATGCCTTTTTCAGCAAAGGTCTAACAAGAGCCTGTTTCATCATGTGTGGGAAAGTGGCAGTTTCTAGTGACAGGTTTACAATATTTGTGATAGTTGGAAGAACAATATCCAAATGATTTTTCAAAATGGAGGTTGGCAGCGGGTCGAGATCACACGATTTACTCGGCGAAGATGTAATAAATTCTCCAACTTCTTGCTCCGAGACTGGTGTAAATTTCTCCAAAAATGAGATCCCTTTCTTACTTTGTGTCCTCTCAATATTAACATTTTGAGTGACTGTATTAGTGACCAGTTGTTCACGAATCTTGGATATCTTGGATGAGAAGAAACTGCAGAATCTTTCAGTTAACTTTCCAACATCATTGTGCCGTGGTAATTTGGGTGAGCCTTTATTTTGCAAAAGTTCTTCAACAACTTGAAAAAGTGCTTTTTGATCATCACAGGCGTTAATTTTTGTAGAAGGAAGATTTTGCCTTTTCTATAAGTTTTGTGGCACAGAGCCGTTGCGCTTGGAATAATTTCCTATCAGATAACAGCCTTGTTCTCCGCCAACGTCTCTCGAGCCGTTTTCGGCATTTCTTTGCCTCCTTGATGTCACCATTGTACCATGGGGTACGCGGCCTATCAGTGATACTACGTTTACGAAGTGGCGCATGTTTCTCCAGCAGATCGGAAAGCACTGTGTTGTATTAATTGACAAGTTTATTAAGATCATGTTCTGGGTTTAGTATCAAATCAGATTTGAAGAGTTCTGTGGCAAAACTGTTGTGATCAATTGATTTCAGCTTACGAAGTGAAATTTCACGTCTTGGGTATTTTGGTTTCTGAAGATTTAGATTACAGTGTATTGCAGAGTGGTCTGTAAGCATATCCTCAACAGATACTGACTCTACAATAGCGTCCGATGAGCGACTGATGACTAAATCAAGAATGTGTCCATTCGTGTGAGTCGAGGGACTGAACAAATTGTGTAAGACATGTTGAGTCAAGAATGTCCATGAAGCATTTTGTCTCACTATCGGATGATTTTCAAAATGAAAGTTGAAGTCTCCAACAATGAGCAAGTTTCCAGACTGTATGGATAGAATCGCTAATTCCGAAAACTCATCAAAGAATATCTTTGGGGTTGTCCTATTCTTCTTGCTGGGAGGTGGACGATATATTACAACCAATTTCAGAGGGTTTGCAATTCCAGGAAATGTGAGATTACAGCATATGCTTTCAAAAGATATCGCTGAAAAAGGGTTCGACTGCTCACAAGATATGGCTGCTTTGTGAACAATACCAACTCCACCACCAACTCTATTTGGGCGAGGCACATGAGTTATTTCAAATCCAGAAGGAACAAGGCTACCGAGAATTTTATTATCTTTGTCCGATCCAGAAAGCCAGGTCTCAGTCAATGCAATAATATCAAAATCATTCTCAATGATAAAATCTGCCAATAAATCCGACTTGTTGCATACAGACTGAGCATTTAGAAGGCAAAAGCTTGATTTTGGTAAGCAAGCTGACACATCAGATTTGTGAGATGGGGGATTCTTAGTGTTCTGGCATTTAGGGCGGCGATCACCTCTTTTACCACGACGTTTTAGTTGATAACGGTTTAAACCAAGTGAAACAATGTTTCCCACACATCTGTAGGTAATCTTGGTAAAACTACAGAGGGATTGCAATTCAAAGGGTTCAATTTTAGAAGCTGTTCAGGTGTATAAAGAAGCTGTTCAGATGTATAAAGAAGCTGTTCAGGTGTATAAAGAAGCTGTTCAGGTGTATAAAGAAGCTGTTCAGGTGTATAATACACTAACTTGGATGGTTGATCCTGGAGATTATGCTTATTTTCATGCTTGCTTTCAGCTTTACAAGGACCTGGATTTGGATTGATATCACCGGATATCAATATGTCAATTTGGAAAGTTGCACTTGTGTTTCCATGATAAGGAATGCGGGTGCCCATATATTTCAAATGTTGTAGTCGTTTATGACTTCCATAGACATGAAGTTTAGATGTAGGAAAGGGGTTGTTCTTAAACCCCCTCGACCCCCACGACCCACGACCCCTCGACCCCCACGACGTACGCGCGCTCAGAATCATATCGTATCCCAAATCGGAATCTGTGTTCGAATACGGCCCCAATTAGAATGCCCGCTGCACTCCCGTACTACTGAACGTGAACAAACGGAGCTCTTTTTTAATAATCGAAGATCCTATAGGTTAATTGGGGAAAATAACTAAATCCTTTTTTCCTCCAAAAGTCTAATTTTGAAATAGAATAATATAAAATAGGTTATTAAATGAGAAATAATAGTTGGGATTTTTTTCCACGTCCATCAAGTAAAAAATAATGTACATTCGGGGCTGTACGCGCATGCCAGTTTGTGATGTAATGCTTATTGACCAATCAGGATGCCGGAAAGCCATGCGGCCGTCTTGGAAGTGATATCCTTCTACGACCGTAATGAGTTGCAGAAAGAACGTTGCCAAAAACTGCGCCCTCACCCAACTCAACTAGCAAAAATCCGACATAAGTATGCAATTTTTTGGATAGAATATGAAATTATCTACTCGGGAATGGTATAATTTGGCTTGTGGCAGCATTATAAATTCGTTGATTTCGCGACGACAGGTCGTCATGCAGCAAACAGCGCAACAGGCTAGCCATTTTCGAACTCGGGCCGTAAACAGGTTCCCATTTGGGATACAATTTGACTCTGGCGCAGGCCGGCCAGCCATGCGACATGCTTGCGCATGGGCATTGCGAAATACATACATACATTCGTACTGCACTGGTGATAGTGAATTCCGCGAGTACGTGTGCTTCGTTTATATGAGCGTACGGTCGTGGGGTCGAGGGGTCGAGGGGTTGTGGGTCGTGGGGGTCGTGGGTCGTGGGGGTCGTGGGGGTCGAGGGGGTTTAAGAACAACCCGTAGGAAAGCCTACTTGGCTATCAGAGAAGATGAATAGTCCACATGAAAGAAGAAAGATAAGTACCACTCCATGCTGTGCATCCATTGTGCAATTAGGTGAGCATTGTTCCAAACAAAAGAAACAGGAAGAACACTTACGTAATAGGTCATCAACAGTGCAAGCTGTGAGTCACTGTCTGGGTTGACTGATCAAGTCCATAGTGTAGTGTAGTAAAAACACATTCTCACAGTGCAAAGTCCAAAATATATTTCACAGCATAAGCCAAAAATTACTCCATCAATGACAAAACAAAGAGTCCAGTAGAATCCAGGTGTTTATGCTCTACCAGCAATATAAAATTGGAGTCAACACAAAAACATGACAGCACTTAGAGAGAAAAAATGAAGCACAACTGTGGAGGTGCTGCCAGCAGTGGGGCGCCCTCAAAACAAAACATATTATTAATCCAAATTGTTTTAGCTGCCCCCTCAAAATATGTAATAATCTTTAAGAAACAAGGAAAAATATCAAAAAAAACTAGAGGTATTGAATTTGTAGAAAACAAACTCAGGGTTTTCGAGTGTGCATCATATGTGTTGACGTCATCACCTAAAGTTGTTAAAAGACAAGAGTTACTTCAGGAGATATGAGTTTTCATAATATATAATTAAAATAACATTTAATGTGCTATACTTAATGTGCTATACTGAATACATTAACTTCCGGTTCAGATATCCCATATAATTTTAAATTCTTCCAACTGGAAGTTTCGGTTCAATCATGTGACGTCATTCATACTTTACAAAAATTTTCCTCATAATATGGGTGTCAATTGTGCCAAATTTGGTAAAATTCTGTCTAATGTTTTCTCAAGACAGCAAAAAGGGACTTTTTAAAACCTGCCGCTAGAGGGCGCTGTTAAGAACGATGACGTCACGAAATATATTTTTGAAAAGAGCAGATCCCACTTAACATATAAACCCAGAATGCTTTTTTCGAAAAGCTATTCAGATTTGCGTCAATTAATTCAAGATCTTTCAGATGATGCAAAGATTGTGAACATATCTTGTGTGGTTCATGAGATATGATTTTTTGAAATTTTAAACTTTAATTTAGTGTTATTCGATATCTGATGACCTCACCATGACGTCACAACTTCGGATGCAATTACATGTTAAGGTCTAACTATGTGTTAAGTTTTAAGGTTCTGTGAACTCTGCAACTATGTTATTGTCTCTGGATATGTCTCACTGAGAAGGAGAAGAAAAAGCACAAAAAAAACACGAACAACTAGAGGTATAGAGTTTGTAAAAAACAAACTCAAGGTGTTTGGGGGTTCATGTTATGGTGTCATCACCTAAAGTTGTTTAAAAATGCAAAATAAATCCAAAATGTTAACATTGTATAAGTTTGTATTTAACAGAAATAAAGAGCATATTTTAAGTGTACTATGAATTAAAGAGCTTTTTATTATCAGATTATTGTCTTTCTCCCAGTTATGATAAACAACATTTAAGAAATCTAATCCTTAATAGAGCGCCCATTATTACAGCTAAAATGGGGAGACATTGCAGGAATGAGTCAAGCCAGGCAGCTATTTTTTCTGCAGTACAATTCCTCATTCACTTACAAATTCCCATAAAAATCTAATGTTACAAAGGTTGAAAGGTTCTTCAATAGTTAATTCACCAAAAACTTTCACGAGCATGTTAGTCTATTGAGTAGAATGCTTGTTCTCAAGGTGTTTGGTTGTTCATCATGTTATGACGTCATCACCTAAAGTTGTTTAAAAGTACATTAATTAAGTTGGAACTTGGTAAATATGGTTTTCTCTTCAGAAAAGTTTGATGACAAAATTCGCATCCGTGTTGCCAAGTGCGACTTGACAAGAAACTACGGCTATGGAGATAAGTTCAGCATGTGATTTGACTTCAGACTAGCTAGACCACGGAGCGTGCAATGAAAATGCATTCAGAAATTGAGTTTCGTGACGCATATCAGGCATGAGCGTACAAACAGTTTAAGACTAGACAATTACTTGTAAATTCTAATATATAAATCCACACTCACAAAATTTGCCAGTTTGGCAGATTATTTGCATCTGAACTATGACATGAAAATAGCGCCCTCTTTCGGCCATTCTTAGAAAACTACATTTTCAATGGAGATTTTGTATAATTGAATAGTTCACATGGGCTGTTTTTTTTAATGTTTCCCTACCCTAATCTGTCAAATCGGTCCAGTCAGGTAGGGAAGAGTTTGGAAAGGGGATTCCATATTTGGGAAATATTTGATGTCATTGTAAAGAAATGAACCAGTTTAAAAAAAATCTTGCCTTGAATAAAAGGTCTGAACCCAACTTTTCCCTGAACGTCTAACCACCACCAAGTTTTCCAATTTAATTGATCATGTAAAAAACTTCTAAATTGTCCATTCATTTCAATATTTTGGGGTTTCATTTCCCATTTCTCATCTCCTTACCTTGAGCTCCACCCTCTTTAGGCAACCTTGGATCTAACCCTACCTACATCAAAGACCAATTTGTGAATCTTTTCTCATCTTTAAAAAGAAAATTATTGGTTATTAATTGTCAACGTTTTGTGTAAATATTTAAATTGATAAAACACATTCTTCGTTAAAACACAAAATTAATAAGATATTTATATAAAGGAAATGCGAAACAACATTATCTTTTGAATGACACTTCTGCTTTATTTTGTCATGGTCATGATACTCCTTTTCCATCCATTTTTGCATCCATCAATAATAATCCATTTCATACAGGATAAAGGTTATCCAAACTTCTAGGTCTAATTTGCAATGAAAAGAATAATTTTTTTCTTAAGTACAAAATACAAAATAAGTGAACCTGTAGTCCCTAACATTAATTGGATTTGGCTAGTATTGTTAAATCTTTGGCACTTAAAAAAACTTTTACTGGTGCATGAAAAGAAAGTCAACAGAATGTTTTAATTAAAGTTAATGGTTAAAGGGCAACATTATCTCAATCAGAGTAAACTTTCAACGGGTCATGGAATCAGTATCCTAGTGTAAGATGAACAAAGCGGGTGATTGAAAATTACTGGCTCATTTGTTAAGCAGTCTGCAAGGATAAGTCATCTGAAGTTGATGGCCAGGGTAGCTGTAATGCCATGTGATTTCTTCATTATAAGTGTATTATATAGTACAGCTGATGCATTGAAGAGTGTGTGAAGATAGGCACTTTCATGTGAAAATCTCTCTGCTTCTCCAGCACCTTCACTGCTGTCTACACTCACTGGCCAAAAGTATTGCAACATGCTCAAAATCGCAATTTACAGTAACAGGTGAGATGATCATTTAATCTGATTTCATCGATCGTGTATTACATAATTTTCGAGCAAGAACAGTAAAAAAGAACATTGACTTCAAAACACAGGCACTTTCAAGAAGTCTTAAGTAGTGTAAATAAAATAAAATAACTTATTGTAACACAGTTCTCCAAACTGAACTTTGGTGTATGTTGCAATACTTATGGCCAGTGAGTGTATATCAGTATCAGTACATAATGTATCTGAGCCAACTGCAGTCTCTACCAGTTCTTTTGCAGCTAGAGATTGGCTGTACACCAAGTCAATTGTATTCTTAGTAAATTATCTATGAATTACCAGTGTAGGAAATGTACTTTTCAGACATGTTAGTTTTCAGATTGTGGGACCTGTACTTACTGCAGTCAACTCCCTCCATTTCTTGTACGCACTTGATGAACTTACGATGTAATGACTTTGTGAAAAGAATTTCATTGTTTTCTTCTGGATGACTTCTTCACAGAATTTTATTTATGCATCATTGTACCAAATAGGTATTTCATCTGATGGATCTGGCCTTGTCAAGAATTGGGTACATACTCATTATAGCAAAGACAATGATAGCAAACTTCTAAACCCACAAGATCTTTATCTTCGATTTGCAAAAGTAACCTCTCATCTTTCCGTTGGGCATGCAATCAAGGTTTGGCACTGTGAAAACAGTTTTTCTCAATTTTTCTCGGTTTGTCAGGGAGGAACTCTGATGAAGACCACGGTTTTCTTCTCTGGGGTTCAATGCTGCATTCTCACCGCTCAACCTCATCTTGACCTAAATATGTATGAAGAAAGAATGATAAATATTTAATAGAAATAGAGGAATAACTGAGTAAGGGGAATGGGCATTGTAGACAGAAAGAGATTGAAAATTAACAAAAATACACACACAAGACAAGGTAAACAGATAGAAAGAAACGAAAAGCAACATCTAACTTGAAACAATTTTACTGCATACTAAGCTTGGGTGATAAACACGATATCGAATATTGCGATAACTTTTTTATTCGATTACAATATCGAGAACCTATTTAAGTTATCGGCATATCGGCGAATCGCGAATACAAATATATCACAATATAATATAAATCGACATTGTGAGTCAAGTCAGAAATTCCATGGAAATAAAATCATTAGTCTTTTGAGCTTTTAGAAATGAGAAACAAAAGCAAACTACTTCAGAAGTACATACACGCTCTGCAAATAAATTTGCAATTTATTGTGACACTTGTAGAGAGGTACATACCTGTGGTTATCGGCTCTAAAGCAATCATGCATGAATGCAAAAAAAGAATTGCGATATTATTGAAAATTGCAATATATGTTTGCCGATATATCATGGATAAAAAAAAATCGTTATCGCCCAAGCTTACTGCATACTTGAAACTTGATTGAATTTTTGGAAAGAATGTCACATCCAACCGCCACTTTTTAAGGGTTTTTTTTGAAAATAAATTCCAACCACTAACCAGTTAAAAATTATTCTATCGATTTTTGGTGAAACTATCTTTAAAATCCACTTTTATGATGGTTTTCGGACTTTATTTCCCTTCTAAAAAATCCTCCCCTTCAGAAAATAGAAGGATCATATTATAGTTGCCACTGCACATGTACAATGACTGCTGGTCACTAATTGTGGAATTTACATCAGACTGACATGACTGAGGAATTCATCGTATACCAAAATGGCTGATTTTTCATGAAATAAATATCCTGGAATAATTTGAAGTATATGTCCATCATCATCCATATGTTCTCCACCTTACGAGGTAGGTAAGATTACTTTATTGGTTATATTGAATGAGAAAAAGTGGCGGTTCAATTCGACATTCTAACCGAATTTTTCAATATTTGCCTACCTTGATGTTTCTGTTTCTTCTCATTTCTTCCTCTCAGCCCTGCAAATGGCATGGAAGCATTTGTACCACTCTGAGTGGTACCCATAGATCTGTAAATCAAATGGTAATTAATTTTAGGAATGTCGGCTATTCATCCATACATGTAAAATAATAAATAATTGGGTCAGCATCCATCTTCATTGTATACACTATGAAAAATAATCCAAAACTTTAGTTCAGCTTGAAGTTCATTTCCATGCTTATTCACACCGCCGAAGGTTGAATATTCTTGGTTCATATACAAAGTTATGTTTGTGCAACTAGTATTACTTTTAAGCATCTGATAAAACTCTATTATAAAGATCCCATTTTCAACAGTGCTGATTTAAACCAAAAAAGTGCCCCTTTCAGGATTTTCATGGATTTGGGGTGGTTAAGGTTTGTTTATTTTGTTGGTCAAGGTTATTTTGTTGGTCAAGGTATTAACATGGTAACTATTGAAAATAATCACCAGGAATGATCTTTTTTTGAAATTGTCACTAAAAAAGTATGATGATATCAGAAGTACATACACACTCTGCAAATAAATTTGCAATTTATTGTGACACTTGTAGAGGGTACATACCTGTGGTTATTGGCTCTAAAGCAATCATGCATGAATGCAAAAAAGAATTGCGATATTATTGAAAATTGCAATATATGTTTGCCGATATATCGTGGATAAAAAATCGTTATCGCCCAAGCTTACTGCATACTTGAAACTTGATTGAATTTTTGGAAAGAATGTCGTATCCGACCATCACTTTTAAAGGGTTTTGGGAATTTTTTTGCAACCACTAACCAGTTAAAAATTATTCTATCGATTTTTGGTGGTACAGAAAGCGAAAACTATCTTTAAAATCCACTTTTATTTCCCTTCTAAAAATCCTCCCTTCAGAAAATAGAAGGATCCTATTATAGTTGCCACTGCGCATGTACAAATGACTGTGCTGGTCACTAATTGTGGAGTTTACGACATCAGACTGACATGACTGAGGAATTCATCGTATAGCAAAATGGCTGATTTTTCATGAAATAAATATCCTGGAATAATGTGAAGTCGGTCGGATGCGACATTCTACCCGTATTTGCCTACCTTGATGTTTCTGTTTCTTCTTAATCTTATTTCTTCCTCTCAGCCCTGCAAATGGCATGGAAGCATTTGTACCACTCAGAGTGGTACCCATAAATCTGTAAATCGAATGGTAATTAATTTTAGGAATGTCGGCTATTCATCCATACATGTAAAATAATAAATAATTGGGTCAGCATCCATCTTCATTGTATACACTATGAAAAAATAACCCAAAACTTTAGTTCAGCTTGAAGTTCATTTCCATGCTTATTTACACCGCCAAAGGTTGAATATTCTTGGCTCATGTACAAAGTTATGTTTGTGCAACTACAATACATGTAGTATTACTTTTAAGTATCTGATAAAACTCCATTATAAAGATCCCATTTTTCAACAGTGCCGATTTGTTTCCCAAAAAAGTGCCCCTTTCAGAATTTTGATGGATTTGGGGTGGTTAGGGTTATAGTTTATTTTGTTGGTCAAGGTATTAACATGGTAACTATTGAAAATAATCACCAGGAATGATCTTATTTTTAAATTGTCACTACACGATACTGAGGGACAGATCACAATGAGATAGTAAAAGTCTGAAGACATAAGTTAAATTGTCAAGGATATTTTTCATATAGGCCTAAGTCCAACTATTTTACAAAATATATGTAGTCTGATTAGGTCCAGATATTTTTCAAATTCTTTTAAAATTAATTCCTACATTACCTGTAACGTTAGCTGCGACGTATGTTATGTACGTTAGCTCCAACAGCCCTAACGCTTAGACATTGGCAATATCACACTCAACCATACCGTCTATTTCTTCCATCCACTTGCACATGAAAGAATCTTTGTCCAACTCATCTCCAAAAATGATAACAATTTGGATTCCATGCTAAATTAGTACATTTTCTGCGACGCATTTTCTGCAGACGGGCCCGACACTCAGGGAAGCCATTGTTTTGCTGCTGCTGCATGGTACTATACTGTGCGCGTGCATGCATGGCAGGTCATGACCTGCGCGGTCTTCGTAAACTCGAACTATTCTATTCTAATTAGATAATGCATACACACACTATAGGCCGATATGTCTGTGTGTAAGAGAACGTCAGTATGGCTGTGCTTCTGAATAGTTGTTCGTTTAAACTTCTGTTTTCGACCGGAAGGAGAGGTCAAATTGGGTTCATGTCTGTGTAAGAAATGTGACATAGTTCAAGGTCTTTAAGATGATGCAAAGATTGTGAAAATATTTTCTGTGGTTCATGAGATATGATTTTTTGAATTTTTTGAAATTTTCAACTTCCGGTTTCGACCGGAAGCAGAGGTCGGATTGGGGTCACGTCTGTGTACGAAAAATCACATAATTAAAGATCTATAACATGGTGCAAAGACTGTGAAAATATCGTTTGTGGTTCATGAGATATGATTTTTTGAAAATATTAAACTTTGATTTAGTGTAATTCGATATCTGATGATCTCACTATGACGTCACAATTTGACATAAAACTACATGTTAAGGTCTAACTATGTGTGAAGTTTTAAGGTTCTGTGAACTCTGCAACTATGTTTTTGTCTCTGGATAATTCTTATTAAGAAGAAGAAGAAGAAGAAAAAAAAAACCGAACAATATCAAGAGGTGTTTGGGCACCAACCCAAACACCTAAAAACCCGAACAATAACAATAGGTGTTTGGGCACCAACCCAAACACCTAATTATATCCACTGGATCAAATCTGATAATTGCTTGCCCTTTTCATTTTTTATGGAAAACCTTTCAATTCTAGATTTAAATGAACCCAACATTGGTATTTATGTCTTGGTATTAAGTCTTGTACAAAAATAAATTTAATTGATGGACTGCATGTTTATATACTGAGAGTGATCTTTATTTATAATATACATCACTTTCAGGTTAAGTTTATAACAAAAATATAATGATAAATTGACAATGATAGTGACACTGTAATGAAATATCTCCTTATTGTGATATGCTTATAAATTGTCTTTGTTTTCACCTAATCTGCAAATAATTAAAAAATAATTCATAAAATTTGAAAACAAATTCTACATTGATTTTTACATTTTCAAGGTTGTACACATGATTGGCAAAATGTCTGTAGCCATACTAATCAAGAGTTCCATGGGTGCTTGTAAATTGCTAATAAAACAATGAAATACATATTTATTTTAACTGTCTGTTGGGTTTCATGACTTGACTTTTGTGGTTACACATTTCCCTCCTCCACAATCAATTGAAACCACTTTGTTGACTTGTTTAACCTACTTGTAACCAATCTAGAAATGAGTGTACATGGTCTTACACATGTAACAAGTGAATTGACTTTAGTGTAAATGAACCCAAACATGATGCTTTGTTGACAAGAAAACAGAATCAATCTGCATTTATAATAAATGTACTCTCTGTATGTACGATATAGTGACAGTTCAGAATGGGTGACATTCAGGGGTTGTCATTGGAATCGGTAATTTTGGAATAAAATGTCTGCCCCCTCCCCCCAAGTTCTTGGTGATGGCATGTACTGCCACTGGTGATGAACCAACACATTTTTTTTTTAATTTTTTTTTTTTTATAATTCTTTGGTCTATCATTGCAGAGAAATTTCAGAGAAGTTCTAATTTATGTGAATGAGGAAAATAATGTCACAGTGAACATGCTGTAAAAAATAATAGGAAGGTTTTATAAGTATATGGACCAAGAATAAAGTATTTGAAAATTCAGATAAGTTCTAATTTATGTGAATGGGGAAAATAGTGTATACTTTTGGAGTAGCTGGACCATTAAAATTGAAAAGGGCATTGGTTTGTTTTCAAAATTGCACACAATTATTCTTGACAATGTGTAATAAATTAAAGAAATGTTCTTGCACGAAACTCACATCAAAAGAGAAAGGTATATAAGGAAATTGCAGAGTCTCATATACTCATATAATTTCATGTGATTGTGAGGGATGTCTGAGAGAGGCCTCAGGGAGCAGAACCTACAAGTACATGTATTGTGTCATGAATATTGTGCATTTTTCCTGTGAAATAATTGTCTATGTAAGTTTATTTGTATCTGAGAAGGGTAAACAATTTAGGAAAAGTGCAGGCTACTTATTTAATTTGTGCACAAACTGAAGATTTTTGGAGAAAACGAAAATTACAAAATATATGGCATAAAATTTCTACTGAAAAATTGCCATAACCTTAACAACTGAATTTTCCTATCCTTATTTATATTCTAAATACATTTTGGTGACATCTGTTCATATTTTGTTAGAAAAGTGCTGAGTTGTTTACTGTCCAAAGTATGTTCACGTAGGCCTAACTAACGTTAGTTGAACAGGCACAATGCAACGACGAATGGACGACTTAAAAAATGGCTTTTCTTGTATAAAAACACGAAGATAAATACAGGAAATCCTCTTAAAAAGTAACTTCAAGATACCTACTCTTTATGACTGTTTTGGCGATCCATTTTTACAGCCTAAAAAAATTACGTCTGGGCCATGGGCACCACACACGCAAACAGCGTCGATATCGATTGTACATACATGTAGCTGCATTGTAACCAAATATCGTGTACTACACGATATTTGGTTACAATGGATATACATGTACAATCAATATCGACGCTGTTTGCGTGTGTGGTGCCCATGGCCCAGACTAGCGCCTCGTATTGCGCCTTGCGGCGCTATACGATCTTTGATTCTTTCATGCAACGTATATGAAACGTTTTAAATATTAAACTTTTTAGCGTAATTCGATACCTGATGACATAATCATGACGTCACAGCAAACGGTTTCGTCAGCTTGTTATGTTCTGTTCATGTGTTAAGTTTGAAGGCTGTATATGCTTAGCAACTGGATGCCTTTGTTGCCGGACAGCCGCCACTGAGAAAAAGAAGTAAAAAAAACAAAAACAGTACAAAAACAATAGGTGTTCGCGCTGTCGCTCGAACACCTAAAAAACAGTACAAAAACAGTAGGTGTTCGCGCTGCGCGCTCGAACACCTAAACAAACCGAACAAAAACAAGAGGTGTTCGCGCTGTCGCTCAAACACCTAAAAAACAGTACAAAAACAATAGGTGTTCGCGCTGCGCTCTCGAACACCTAAAACAGTACAAAAACAATAGGTGTTCGCGCTGCGCGCTCAAACACCTAAAAAACAGTACAAAAACAATAGGTGTTCGCGCTGCGCGCTCGAACACCTAACTAGAGCTCAAGTGTTTGTTGGAACAAACACACGGTGTTCGAGTCCACTTCCGGTTCAATCAAATTATCAACGATGATATCAACATCATATTTTACAAAGGTGTATCATCTTTTATTATAACAATATCAATTTCATATTCAAAAATATATTAATTTTGCATTAGAATGTGTTGACTTTGGTCTTCCTGTTTAGACCGGAAGTAAAGGTCAGAACAGGTGATTTGAAGGTGATATATATGACACAATGAACCTTCCTCATGATCATGAAAAAATAACGTTAGTACTTGCTTTGGTTCAATTTCTGAGATTGGAAAATAATCCCTTTTTTAAAAATGCCACTGGGGCGCTCTGAACTTTGATGATGTCATCAAACATATTTTTTGAGAATATAAGATGTCACTATCACTTTATTCGCAGAAGTCATATTCAAATTTCCAATGATTTTTGAGATTATTATTTTTCTAAACCTGCCACAAGATCGCACTGTGACAGATGATGACGTCATCCTTCACATTTTTAAAAAGGTCACATGTTAATAGTAATCTCGTCCACATGAGACCCACTTTGGGAGTCATATTTTTGGAGTCATACTTTTGTTTATTTTTCCATTTTTCACAGCGCGTTATCTAAACGGGCAGTAAATTGTGGTCCGCTTTCGTCTTTTTCACTGGTTTCGGATCGAAATTGAAGTCTGAAGCTATATGTACATGTACACTGGTGTATAGCCTACACTGATGTTTGAAAAGGCACTAACACAAACAACCTGGGCCTACCCATTGAAATATTTTTGCGTGAAAGAAAAAAGTGCACATAAATTCTTGAATTTTTAGTCTTATGAAATGTATTGAAATGAGCCGTTGCGCTCGGATAACATTCAAAAAGCATACTTAGCTTTCAAACTTCAACTGGACGGATGATTAATGATGTCTGGGTTTAACTTTGAATATGTCTGTTTTTAATAGAATATGCCACTAAATGTACACTGGTGTATGACAATGAACCATAAATAGCCTAAAACTGTTTGGAAAGGCACTAACATAAACAACCTGGGCCTACCCATTGAATTATTTTGGCGTGAAAGAAAAAAGTGCACATAAATTCTTGTATTTTTAGTCTTATGAAATGTATTGAAATGAGCTGTTGCGCTCGGATGGCTTTCAAAAAGCATATTAGCTTTCGAACTTCAATTGGACGGATGATTAATGGTGTCTGGGTTTAACTTTGAATATGTCTGTTTTTAATAGAATATGCCACCAAATGTACACTGGTGTATGACAATGAACCATAAATAGCCTACACTTTTGGAAAGGCACTAACATAAACAACCTGGGCCTACCCATTGAATTATTTTGGCGTGAAAGAAAAAAGTGCACATAAATTCTTGTATTTTTAGTTTTATGAAATTTATTGAAATGAGCCGTGGCGCTCGGATGGCTTTCAAAAAGCATATTAGCTTTCAAACTTCAACTGGACGGATGATTAATGGTGTCTGGGTTTAACATGTCTGGTTTTTAATAGAATATTTCACCAAATGTACACTGGTGTATGACAATAAACCATAAATGCTGATATTTTGAGATATCTGCAAACACATTCTTAATATGGTTTGTTTTTAAAAAGGAACTATACATCTCAAATGGCATCTCAAATTACATCTAAATATTAAATAAATTCTTGATATTTATGATGTGGAGAAGTACAAAATGTACAAACTCTGCATCTACTGCATGAGTGTAAGTGAATCACATGGTCTAAACAAACATAGAAATAATAGAATCAGTGAATGTTCAAGTCACGTTTATACTTTCCTTCGCTTAAACTGTCTCATTGGTTATTTTATTTACTACCTATAGGCCATGATATGGGTTTGGAGGTAACCTCTGCTTCATCATTATGTTGTCTTATCTTAAAGTTCATAAATGTAATTAATTGTTCAATGTAAAATCGGCCATGAACACGGGAAATCTCGCTTTACGCATTTACCACTGATTCTCATTTTAAAAATATTTTTGCCCATAACTGAAAACTCTGACTATTGACAAATTATACAAGTATTAAGATACATAAATTAACTAACTTTGTATTCAGATATGTAGTATTCAAATCTTGAAATATAGAAAAAGAATAATACAGAAGAAGATTTATGTGGCGAGTTTCGGAGAAGAAACAAATATGTATGACTTATAGGATTGCTGACTATTCTGACAGCCCATAATTCCGACTGCCAACTCGGACAGAATTTAAATTCGCCAGTGAGATAAGTCTTTAGTCAAATTTATCGGCCTAGTAGTGTAGCTCATGGGGGATGGCAGCTCCTTGCCCTCTTTTGACATAAATTACGGAAATAAAGAATTGTTTCGTCTATGGAAAAATAATACTACTTAAATAGAGCTAATATTCAGTTATGAGATCTCTGACTTAATTTGTTTTAAATGATTTGTAAGTATAACAATGAACCACTAGACTGAACTGCGAGGCGTAGACTCATTATAAACAGTATACTATTTTCAACGGATTAATCTCTGGTGATTTAATGCCTAGTTATTTGTGACCTGAATATCAAGTTGTTCCAATGGAGCCATTTGAAGCTATAGTTACTGACCAACGGCAGCAAATTTTAATGCTCGCCCAAAGTGAACCTTGATTTAGTCCCAGCCTGCAATTTTATGGTACACTTCTTGTACCATGATTGTACGTCCACATATCGGCAAATAACTTTTTCTACTGGCCCAAAATTTCTATGCTTAAAAAAGGATTGTGGAATTAGTTTTACTTTTTAATCCTCTACTGCCGTGAGTAACTATAATCCGACAGGTTTTGCTTCTGAAATAATTTAATAAAGTTCCATGTGGACACGCAAGGACAAGGGGCTCTGCTGTGTAGGGCTTACTGCATAGACGCGGTGTTGGGACCATCTGTAGGGTCATTGATGACATAAGAGTGAGGTGCCGGTGTGCTGGACGATTGACTACACCAGCCCCGGCAAAAAAGTTTGCATTGTCGGCACAGTGGCGATACTCCTGATTCAGTCAAACTCTAAGTGCAAGTCTTCATAACAATTTTCTTCATAACAATTTATTGTATGATGTTAAAATTTAAACCCCTGTCTCAATATCATGTGTAATTTTTTAAAAGTTTAAACCAAGTATAACAAATTGGGGAAAATACCAAAAATAGGATTGTGATCTACTCGAAGAAGTACACAGTGCATGGTATGTACAAGTCTTATTTTTCGTTTCAATTTTCTCCATAGCAATTTATTGTTTGCATGTATGACTTGAAATTTTCAGACATGATTTAAACTCCTGTCTCAATATCATGACTAAAAATGTTAAACAATGTGTAAAATGAATTTGTATCCACTCGAAAGAACAAGTGTGTTTGGGGAAACTGTATCATGGCCATTCTATGTCAAATAAAGAGAATCTGGTGGAGTCATCAGCTCACATCATTTCCAACCTTCACAATAGAACCTGCCTTTTATGAATGCAAGACCTTGTGTATGTAGACAACCACCTGAGCCATGGTCAGGACATGTTGAATAGGACCACTCAAGTGTTGAGGCAGGATATTGCTTAATCTTCTGTTGTGATGGAGCAATTTTACATTTGTTTACAATCGGCATTTCTTTTTAAAATCTAAAAAAAAATGGACATAAGTTAATTTACAGGTTTTTTGTAATTTCTGTAGAATATTCTTCCTCAAATATAACTACTACATGATAAAGTTGGAAGAAAGCTTGCATCCGTGCTTTCCATCTTTCCCTGCCACCCGCAGAAGAGTTGTCAAAAAGTAAATAATTCCCAATTCAAACAAAATTAAATGTAATTATATCCACTGGATCAAATCTGCTTGCCAACATTGCCAACATTGGTATTTATCTCTTGGTATTAAGTCTTGTACAAAAATAAATTTAATCTTTATTTATAATATACTTCACTTTCAGGTTAAGTTTATAACAAAAATATAATGATAAATTGACAATGATAGTGACACTGTAATCAAGCATTTCCTTATTGTGACATGCTGATAAACTGTCTTTGTTTTCACCTATACTGCAAATAATTAAAACATAATTTATAAAATTTGAAAACAAATTCTACATTGATTTTTACATTTTCAAGGTTGTACACATGATTGGCAAAATGTCTGTAGCTGCATCCATACTACAGAATTACAACCTAAAGATCAGATGCCATTTTGTACATAAATTGTTAGACATTGAAATAATCAAAGCGTTGTATGGGTGCTTGTAAATTGCTAATAAAGCAATGAAATAAATATTTATTTTAACTGTCTGTTGGGTTTCATGACTTGACTTTTGTGGTTACACACTTCCCTCCCCGACCTGTTTAACCTACTTGTAACCAATCTAGAAATGAGTGTACATGGTCTTACACATGTAACAAGTGAAATGACTTCAGTGTAAATGAACTCAACTATGATCCTTTGTTGACAAGAAAACAGAAACAATCTGCATTTATAATAAATGTACACTCTGTATGTACGATTTAGTGACAGTTCAGAATGGGTGACATTCAGGGGTTGTCATTGGAATCGGTAATTTTGGAATAAAATGCCCGGCCCCTCCCCCAAGTTCTTGGTGATGGCATGTACTGCCACTGGTGATGAACCAACACATTTGTTTTCTAAAATTCTTTGGCTATCATTCCAGCACTATAGAATCCAAGAACTAGTGAAGGGGAGGGGCAAACAAGCAATACAAGTATAAGGGGTAAAACTTGTAGCTTTGCATGATGAGGATGATAAGTAAGACTAACTGCGGTGACACCATGTGGAATCTCAATTGACTAGTAATTAGTTCTGAAAAGAACTGGTGGTACAACTCGACGTTTCGATATGCTCTGATCGTCCTGAGGACGATCAGAGCATACTGATCGAAATGTCGAGTTGTACCACCAGTTCTTTTCAGAACTAATTACTACTCAATTGAGATTCCACATGGTGTCACCGCAATTAGTCTTACTTAAGTATAAGGGGCCCAAATTACCAATTCCATTGACTGACGACTATTGCTTCATTATGTCGAAAATCACACCCAGCATCAATTCTGCATAGCTGAAGTTGCAAGATGTTTCTGTCCTCTTTCTAAAAAAGATTTAAGATTGAAAATAGGAGTAAGGGCTTAGATTTAAATAAATGTTGTTTAAATGACATGGATTGGAAAGGTGGTTATCAGATACACCCCTTCTCTTGGACTGAAATGCCAGTACTGCTATAGCAAAAAATAATAACAAATTATACTAAACCTTAATTTTTTGTAATAAACAACCATTAAAACTAAATGAAATGTTCATCATTGGTATTTGATAATGAACATTAACTTCAACCTTGTAACACTTTAACATTAGATCTCCTGAAAATTTTGTGAAAATCTGTGAAAATTTATTAAAAATAGGTGCTCCCCCTCATGTTTCATAAAGTTATGTCTGGTAACTTCTTGAATTTTAAAAATTTATTTTTTTCTCTCTAAGATAAAAGCACTTTGGACAAATTAATTTGGTCATTAGGCCTATGTGTCCCAACCAAATAAAAATGTTTGATAATATGAGAATCTAAACCAAAATTCAAGCTTCCCTTTCACCATTTTTCCTGTCAAATATGTAGAGTATGTAATCAGGGGTTTCACATAATTGCCAGGGGACATTGACATAATTGTGTTCATTATGTACACATGTACATCATGTTATGTCTACCGATGGCAATGCAAGATACTCACCCAGAATCACCCGATACTCCAAATTTGTGTCAGTAGATAACGTCTCAAAAGGATCAATTTCATCTTGCTATTAACAAGCACAGATTATAATCTGGTAATCTGGATTACAATTGGTGTCGTTTACAATCGGCACATGCATATCGCGTAGCATGCAGCAATGGCACGCTTAATTCACACGGACGTCACAGTACCCGTTGGTTGACGGGTTGACGACGATCGTTTCATGAATAATCAAATTGTTTCTGTATAATCGTGTAACAGTCGTAATAACGTTCTAATTAGGCTATAACTATTTTATGTTCTTCTTTAAATTAAATGTTTAAGATAAAATAGTCACGGGGCTGGCCGATTGCGACGCGGGAACTTTTCCTCCCTGATTCTTTCTATTTTTTCTAACGTTAGTTAATGTTATTGTTATGTTTTTAGCAATTGATTTTTGGAGTCATTGGATCACCTTTCGTACACTAACGTTACATGTAATTATTAACGTTATATCAGACATCGCTGAATGGTAAGTTTGACCTAACGTTGTATGATTATGGGCCTATAGCCCTAGGCCTACGGTAGTAGTAGTAGTACTAGTACTACTCGTCCTATCATTTGTTTTTCTCAATCGGACCACCTGGCTAATTCTAAATTTAGGACTCCCTCCGTATCCTTGGCCGTAGCCCTACATGTACAAAAAAGGAGCGATTTTTTTTCAACTTTTGATCAGCTAATTATTACAATCGAACGTGTTAGGCCTATGTATAAGTTTGCTATTGCGAGATTGGTAATTTTGGTGAAATTTTAATAGCCTAGCCAGCCCTGTTACATTAGGCCAATGAAAGTTGATTACTAGTTTCTCGTCAGCCATTTATCAAATTTTGGTGAGTTTTTTTTTTCATTATTCATTATTCATTATTTTTCATCAAGGAAAAATGCAACCCATACACATACACAAACTGCCATTTTGAAACAGATTTAGGTTCTATAGTAAATAATGATGGTGCAAACCCATTCAGTGACACCACATCTTTGTTGACTTTTGTTTTTGTTTTCCAAGATGTATTTGTCATACAAATTGAAATACAGTGAATCCGTATTTGACTATTTCCAAAATTTGTCAATTTGACAATGAGTTTTGTGGGAATAGTAGGCTTTTTTGTATGAACGTACCAATAATGACCGATTGGTCAAATTGGGGGAATGTGTAAAAGAGACAGGATATTTTTTCAGATCCTTTAGTGAATGCGCACATCAGCATGCAAACGACATGAACATACCTTGAAGGCATGATATGACAACGATCGATCAATACCAACCTCGTACCACGGCGACAATACACGACCCGGATAGGCCGGGCACATAGTATGCGATCTGGAAACGAGGTTGCAATTTGTGTGACCTGTGAACGTCATTCCGCGGCTCTCAGCGGCTGCACCAGCTGCATGTACACTATATACCCTGCATGCCATGGGTTTTCTTTCGCAAATCTGTGAAGCTAGGTAGATCAGCGCTTCCCATGGGCCCAGCTGTATGGAAGGTGGGCACGACCGGTATGTTGCATGATACAGCGAAGCTGCAAAAACATCGACCGCGCAATCGGAATGGTTCCTTTTCCGGATTTTCCCAAAAATGTTTTGCAAAATAATGAAATTTTGGCATAATGAAATTTTTTGGTGCGGGGCCAAAATCACGTGCGGGCGCTGACGAGAAACTAGTAATCAGCTTTCATTGGCCTTACTTTATAGCCTACTTATATTAGACAGCATTTAGGCCTAGGCCTTTTAGTGCCCTTACTGTTATTTTGTTTAAAAAAATGTTTCAACAATTTCATGAAAGTGAACTATCCTAGAATAACAAATGTTATGCCAATGTGTCTGCTTGGGCATGGTTCTGATCACTAAGTTTTGTTAGGTTGTAATAAGGCCTTAAGTAAAAAGAAAACAGTTGATCGAGGAGGATGAAGGCCTTTTTATTTTTTATTCTCCTATTATTTTTTTCCAAGATGGCTGCCAAGCATTTAAATTCAAAATGGCCACCAACTTTTCAGTTCAAAATGACCACCAGCTTTTTATTTATAGCTATTCTACAAGTAATTTGAGTCAATATATCTATAAAACAATATTCTAAAAAAAACTATGTATTTTGAAATCGATCATCGAAAGAATGGTGCCAAGATGAAGCGAAAATTCATGGAAAATCTACATATGGCCTAGTAGCCTACTAGTTTGGGGGGTGGAAAAAATAATAAATAATATAAAAAAAAGGATGCGGCTCCAAAAAAGGATGCGCGCGGGGACAATCAACTGTTTTGTTTTTTACTTGGCCTAACGTTAGCAGATAAAGATGAAAAAAGAAATATTTCTCCATTGTTGTACATGTGGAGTTAGGGCCAATGATACGGAGGGAGTCCAGTGTATTGGCCCTAGAATGGGGCTGGAGGGGGGGGGCTCATTGTGCCCTGTGTTCTGTATTATTCTACGCCGATTTTCACGAAACTTCGTAGATATTTTCTGTTTGATACGATCTATCGAATGCGGCCATGAAAACTTTGGAAGAATGTCAAACCCAATCGCCACTTGTGCACAATGTATAATGTAACATTAACAGTTAGCATGTGTTAGCAGACGACAAAATTCAAAATCTCCCACTTTCCTGTCCTAACGTTAACTGATAAGTTAAAACCAACAAAATGCCTTTTTTTCCCGGGCGGTAAACCAGCTAGCCAAACATTGAAACTGGCCAAGCCTAACCTGTGGCCTTAGATAATTGTGTTTTTTAAATCCATATTTGTATCATGGAACATGTTAAGTGAATTGATCCTCACATGAAAATTCTCTTAAAAAGTTATTTATATTTTTGTTCTCACACTTACAATTGTTCTTACAGATGCCTAACCGTAAACTTCCCAAACAATTTACTTTACATAAGATACAAAATTTGCAGCGGGGCGAGGGTAGCCACTTTCACACCAAGGAGGTGTTACTTGCCGATGTACATGTCTATCAGCCAACTAGTCAACATGCAACATCCTCACAGGTAAGATTGTACATTTATATGTCATGTACCCCGCTAGTTTTTACCAGAAACTTTGGAAAGTTTGTGGGGGAGGGGGTAGTTGCAAAAGCTTGAGGGACGTAGGGTAGTGATGAAATCTAGAGAGGGGTACATGTAGTTGTGAAAGGTCCAGAGGGGGTAGCGAAAGCTTGAGGGTGGTATGATTGTTTATATACATTGTATATTATCAGAAGTCTATTATCTACATGAAGTGTGCATGCCACTCATCTACTAACCTAGTCCACAGCATAGTACTCCAAGAGCAATGGATTTGGCATATTCATAAAGTTATGTTCCTCAGACTGATGTACATGGTCTCAAAAAGCAGTGCAGTCTGGGAGACTTACCCAGCGTGTTAATTGAACGCGCCCATTGTTCAATCGCCACACAGATTGGTTCGCCTGTTTAAGATTAGTTTAAGATTGCGTTGAGTTCTCCATGAACTAGCTTCGTGTGGAAACGCCTATCCCATGTTCCCCCACGGCAGGCCGCGCAGGGGGAGCAAAACTCGTAACCAAGCTTGTTGTCACCAAGCTCGTTGTACGCACATTCAGTGGCGTAACTAGGGTCCAATTTTCAGGGGAGCACTAGGGGGTGCACCACTTTTTCTAGGGGGGCATGTCAATACTTCATTCTGCAGCCTCAAATGGGGACCTATTTGTTTCAAAACTCTGAATGGGGGGCACCCGGGGTGGGGGCACAGACCTCGGCTGGGGGGGCACGTGTCCCCCCATAGTTACGCCACTGCACGCATTGGGAGTACAATGCCATGGTGACTGTGGGTTATAGCAGGGTGGCACACTTCTTGTAAGTAATAGACTTCTGATATTATATATGAGTCTTTTTTTTAAAAGGAATTTAAAGGTACAAAATTTGAGCTCGTTCCCCAGTAAAGAAAAACACTTTTGACTAACCTCACAATTTCATAAAAAATTTCCTTGTAATACATAGGAGGGTTAACTGTACACCATTTGTAATGACCTTGAGTTACCTTTGAGTTTATATTCCCTCTGTTATAACATTTTTTTTTTTTAATTAAAAGGGATTACTCACAAATTTTAAGTTTAAAATGCCCTATTGTAAAAATGTCAAGTAGATGGACAAGTTATGTATGTTGAATAACAGTGCTCAGTCCTTTTTTGTTTTGAAGAAAGTCATCTCCTTATTAATATTTAATGTGTACCATGTGTGAACAAAGGGTACCATGTGTGAACCAATTGTAACTCATCTCTTGCACATATGTCGGACCAAGATTTTGTTTTTATTCATAATTTTGTACTTCATTTAACATTCATAAATGCCCAAGACAGTTTAGACAATCTGATTGGACAAAACATAATCACATGGGGTGTGTATTAACAGACGGTAAAGACACGTTATATCAAAATCAGAGCAGTGTGTATGTGCCAGCTGTTTGCCAGCCATTCTATTAAGCCTGCATGCGACGTGTGTTCTCTTATTGTTAAGTCATGTATTAACACTGGTTAATATGTTTATTATTCATTATTTTGATAAAGGTCAATGCAGTACATGGGCAAACAAACGTTGAGCCATCCAAGCAAGAATGTTTATCCAACTCCCGCAGCCACACAGCAAGAAAGTTACAGGAATGTAGCAGCTGGCAAGACAAATATGTATTATTTGATGATGCCTTTTTTGAGAGTCAAATACCTGTGAAAAATGCTTGCTGTGTCTGCCAAGATACCGAGGGTGAAGTTATCCGGTGCCTTGATTGTGGACCAAATATTATTCGTTGCTTGCATTGTACTTTGTGTTTTCACACATCAAACAGCATGCTTCACAAGCCCGAGATAATGTTGGTAAGAATTACATTTTTATGTTATGCCCCTACTGTGTAATTGTCCCAACTAAGTTGTCCCCTTCTATACATGTAGTTGGGAAGGCCCAATTTTGTTTGGACAATTCACACAGTTGGGGCGTGACATATACATTCTGTTATGTGGCATCAACACCCCTCGCCCCAATCGCGAATGTTTAAGAAGAATGAAATATAAACGTGGCCCTATATCCATGACCCCAATTTGGTTTTAAAGGGGTTAGTTTTTCTTCTTTTAGACTCACAAATTCACATGATGTTCAATTTCGTTCTTGGCAATACTGTCTTCATTACAGATATTACATGAAATCGTAACAAATTTAAATTATATATTACATAAAAATAACCAGACCACCTGAAAAATGTTTATAAATATTTTTAAAATGTTGGTGAAATTCACTGAATGTTTATACCGTTATAAATGATACCGTATTAAAAAGAAAATTATACACTTTCTTGCTTCATGCACACTGAAGTGCTACAAGGATGATGACAAACCTTTTTAGTGTCCCACTTCATTTTTGTTCATCATACATTCCCCAATTGTGGTAAAGGTAGATCTACGGTGTATGTTTTGCTAAAATATCAACCGCTTTGAATCTACAATATTTGTTTTTTTAATTAATTTATTCAGGGAAAAATTGCTGCGCCATATGAACTCCATCCAGATTTCTCTAGGAAGGATCATGAGTGTGAATTACAACACAAGAAACCCATCCAGGTAGTTGATGAGAAGGGTAAGCTTGTATGAAAAAGGGTTCAACCTAATTTGTTACAATTGTGATAACGTCACAGCACATAGTTATAGTAATCAACAAAATACAAATCTGAAACATATTAACCTAATTGCTCTAAACGTGGTACAAAATTGTATCATTATAAAAGTTACTCTCTCATGGAGAAATAAATAATGATACTGTTTGTTTTTTAAAAGTTTGCCAGCGTTAGACAATAAGAAATAGGCCACTTTTTTTTTTTTTCATTTGTTTTTACTGAAGACTATGAATAAGTTTCTCGAGGACAAAAGTAAGTACACTCTAATAATTAAAAAAAATTCTTGGCAAGCATTTTGCATTAATCTTTACCAGTAGTGTAAAAAAAATTGCATAGCTGTAAAACTGTATTTAAAAATATGCAATAGCATAAATTTGAATTATCAAGTCTATGTCCAATGTAACAAAAGCATGCATGTTATGTTAGGCCAAAAAAAAAGGATCTGGTTTCTGATTATAGGTTTGCCTAATTATTTTTAAGTGATCCATGCTAACGTGTATATGTGGTTATTGGAATCAGACCAAATTTCACATAAACAAAGTACAATGCCTATAGAGAGGCCTCACAAATCAGGCAAACATTCATATCTCTATGTTTAGGCATCATCATTGGGCATCATTTCATAGGCAAAAAACATGTTAAATGCTGACGCGCGGGTCTGCGTATGGAGACCAGAAACCAGAGACCTGTTTTTTGTCATTAGCTGCAATATAATTTTTTTTTTACCAATGTCAATTTAGATAAAGTAATAATTTCCTGTTTATTTTCCATCCTGTCCTATGCCATCTCTTTCCATTACTCCCACCCACATCCCCACCCACATCCCCACACCCCCCCCCCCCCCAACCTCTCTCTCTGTTTCTTTTATACAGGTCGGCTTCATGACTCTTTTTTCACATGTTGCCCTTGTGAACCAGAGACGGTCACCCTTATCAGGCTGCAGTTGTGGCTATCCACCCCGGATCAACCCAAAGTGGCCTTTCATTTTGATGTCATGAACATGCTTGAAATGTTATTGTTGGAGGGACACATGTCCCTGAAGGCAGCTTACCAGAGTTTTAGATGGAGGAATTCAATGAAAGCGCACGAGGTACATTGAATTTACTTAGATTATTTTACAAGCTGCCGTTTCTATCCTACAGTTTACACATTCAATTTAAAACAACAAATATTGTGTATAGCAGTCCATATACATGTTTTATAAAGTACAAATTGTAATTTGATTGTTGATACACTGAATATATAATGAGAAGCAAATGCCTCGTTTCTAAACCTATTGACAGACAGACAGACAAAAGAAAAGACAGGAAACTGCAATGGCGGACATACAAGCATGCATTACTTTTGAGTATTCGGTGGTAATTACCAGAACATACACAAAGCATACATGTGCATGATAATGGATACAGACAAAAAGTGTTTACTTAAATACAAATGGCCAAGCTTTGTGAGACCCTGGTTAGAGTTTAAATCTGACTACTATAATGTACGTTTATATTTGCAGGCACAAACTTTATCGTAGTCTCGTAAATGACTCGTTAGATGAATATAGACATTTCCGTTATCGATGCGATAACTTTCTTTCCGTCTGTTCTACCTTAGCTGATGATGGATTTCAGTGCCCTGCATGTCCAAAGGTATAATTCTACACTTTGATATCAATCCAAAATAAATCGCTTGTGTGTGATCTGCATAATGAACTTTGATAAGCCATATGATATGCCATGGCCTGTTGGCCTATATGCTTCTGCCACAATCATAACACATTGGTAATTTGAGTATTCTGCTTGTTTTGGTCTAAAGATGGTACCAGTATCAAACATTTTTTGGAATGCGTCTGTTTATGAGAAATCATCAATTTCAGTTCAATTTATTTTTACTGCTTTCAGTAGTTTGAAAAAGTAAGTCATATAATTAATATGTAAGATGAATTTATATTTCTTAGAACCAACACCTTGGCAAGAGATGTATGTAGAGAAGCTGATGAACTACAACATGCGTATGTAAGTTGTTTATCTGTTCTTCAAAAGTTTAAAACCTATGTAATTGAACCATTGCAACAGAACATTATGTTCTAAAAACTTCAAAAGGTTCAAAATATTTTATAGGTTTTTTTAATTATTTGCTCGTTTGGTCTGGAGATATTAATTTCTGATATAATAAATTTATTTTGAGATTTATTTAAAAGGTCCCACTTTTCAGACAAATTTATGACAAAAATACAAATAAACAATGTGATCTGATGCACATCTGATGCCATATGGTGTGTCATGGCTTATTTTTAACAATACTGTATGTAACATGAACATTTGTATTTACTTAGGGACCAATTGAGACTGTGTACTGATGACAACAGGGCAGGAGTGCTTGCTACACAGTGTCAGCAGTAAGTGAAATTAAACTTATTGCATGTAAAAACCATACAAACTTTTGCAGAAGGTGTTGTTGTCACTTGAGGCTTTCCCAGTAAGGGTACATTGTATCTTCATTTGGAACTAAGGGTTCCAGTTGGAAGAAAGGAAATGATAGTATAGATAACAACACCTTCAGCTGCACTATTTGTAAAGTTGAAAAATAGAAAAGATCACAGAAGAATATAATAAACTTTCACAGTGTGTAGATGGTAGAAAACATCCCTTGAAATATTTCTGCCTGATGTGCTATCACTCTTGATAACTTATTGAAATAAGTTCACAAAACGATTTTTATGTCTCAACAAGACATAAATTCAACTTATAACAGGAATACAAATATGTTGATACAACGTAATGAGCCGAAATTTCCATGTGTCACATTTTGTATGTTTTACCAATATTATATGGTGGCTTTAAATATATAAACAAGTTACACCACCAGCAACTGGAATTAAATATTGTAATAGTTTTAACTAACTTGTAAATTTGTCACCCAAAAAAAGATTGCCATTTTTAAACAGATGTGAAAACATTCAAGTTACTATTATAATGCATACATGTAACAAAGAAAAATGTGTTTCTAAAATCTCGTAAACACAACACAATAAAAAAAACTTTCACAACATAATTAAATTATAGCTATGAAATTACATTCATATATATTAAGAAATTATGTTTTCCATTTTCATGGCAGCTTGGACAGAGATCTAAAGAGGATAGAACAGAAGCATGGTCTTCAGCGCTGGTTGAATTGCGACCTCCAATTCCAGACCCACCTAAACAATCTTCAAAGCAAGCAAAAGGCTTCACTTATATTGGTAGACAAGGTTTTACAGACTGAGCAGCGCTATCAAATACTAGTTAATAAATTTTCAAGTTATGTTGTAGCTCCTTCGGTAACTCCAGTGCCAAATTTCAGTGGTTTACGTAGTGAAGATATTGACAGTGAAGAAATCACTGACACAGAGTACTTTTCAGAGGACAGTGAAAGTTATGATTAAAGATTTAAAAGATTTAAACTAGAGCTCAAGTGTTTGTTGGAACAAACACTAGGTGTTCAGGTTAACTTCCGGTTCAATGAAATGGTCATCGATGATTTTGAAAATGTCTAACATCTTTTATTATAATAATATCAAATTCACCTTCAAAAGAACTTTCAATTATTTTGTATTGTAGAATGTGTTGAATTTGAACTTCCTGTTTGGACCGGAAGTAAAGGTCACATCAGTTAATTTTAAGGTCATGTAATGAAGTGTCTGCTTCATCTCAGAGCATACAAGGGTGAACTCTTTCCCAGCTCTGTCATATATATTAAGAAGATCATAACTTCCATTTCAGTTTGATGAATGTATTTAACTTCACAAATGTATTTCTTGTTATGTCGTTTATGAGTATTCTAAGTTTGGTGAAATTGTGTTGTATGGTTTTTGATATAAGATTACTTGAAGTTGAATGTACTGTTAAGAGATTGTTGGAATACTCAAAAATATAGTTGAAAAGTCTGGTCAGGGAGATAGAAAGTTATTAATCTAGAATTCAAGTAATAAAGTGGTACTGTAGCAGTAAGGGATGGATTTTGTTAGCTCAATATGAAACTATATTGGTGTAATTAACATATTTTATTCCGTATACAAACCAGATAAAATGTAAACTATACTTTAATATAATAGTCCATTTGAAAAATATCAATCTGCTTTACAAAGTCGATTTTATAAAACAAATAATGTTTGCCCGATCTATGTGTTATAGTTTTTGAGAAATTATTAAAAATTTGTTTCCAGTGGACTATATATAAGCATAGTTTACATTTTTTTTTCTGGTTTGTATACGGAATAAAATATGTTGATTACACCAATATAGTTTAATATTGAGCTAACAAAATCCATCCCTTACTGCTAGAGTACCACTATATTACTTGAATTCTAGATTCATAACTTTCTCCCTGACCAGACTTATCAACTAATATATTTCTTTGGGTATTCTGAGAATCTCTTGATTCAATCTCTTTATCTGTTGATTCATAAAGTATATAAGTATTAACATACATTATACAGTCGTGTAAAATTGGGGCTTGATGTCATGAATTTGTTACTAATTTCTCAAAAACTATAACACATAGATCGGTCAAACAGTATTTGTTTTATAAAATGATCGACTTTGTAAAGTAGATTTTGATATTTTTCAAATGGACTATTATATTAAAGCATAGTTTACATTTTATCTGGTTTGTATACGGAATAAAATATGTTGATTACACCAATATAGTTTCATATTGAGCTAACAAAATCCATCCCTTACTGCTAGAGTACCACTATATTACCTGAATTCTAGATTCATAACTTTTCTCTCTCCCTGACCAGACTTATCAACTAATACATATCTTTGGGTATTCTGAGAATCTCTTGATTCAATAAGTATATAAGTATTAACATACATTATACAGTAGTGTAAAATTGGGGCTTGATGTCATGAAATTTCTTACTAATTTCTCAAACAATGGCACATAGATCGATATTTGTTTTATACAGTTATCGACTTTGTAAAGCAGATTTTGACTTTGTTTCCAGTGGACTATATAAGCATAGTTTACATTTTACATATGGAAACAATGTCAAAATCTGCTTAACAAAGTCGATAATTGTATAAAACAAATACCGATCTATGTGCTATTGTTTTTGAGAAATTAGTAAGAAATTTCATGAGATTGAATCAAGAGATTGTCAGAATACCTAAAGATAAATTGTAGTAGAAATGTTCATTACATTACATGAAACATCTTCTTTGAAATTTATTATGGCGGATGCAAGTAATAATTTATGTATAATAGTATTCTTGTACAAATGTAAAATAATGTTTGTAAGTTTGATAGAAAATATTACATATTGAATCTTTTTATAAGTATTGTATGGTCGAAGCATGTTCATTGGATAAATAAATAAATTTGACGCCAACTGAGACAATAATTATATTTACTGTATTGTGAATGTTTTCTTCATCGTTGTTTAGATACTATGTTTATGGCTTCGTGTGAGTTTGTGTGTTTTCATAATGGAGATCAAGGGTAAACATTTTTTTTTTAATTAAAAGAAAAATAGCATTGGGTCAAAATAATAATAATATTAGGGCAACATCAGGACGACAGTATGGTAGGGACAGTGGTGTAACTATGGGGGGAACGGGGGGGGGCATGTGCCACCCCCAGCCGAGGTCTGTGCCCCCCCTCCCCATTCAGAATTTTTGAAAAAATAGGTCCCAATTTGAGGCTGCAGGATACAGTATTGACATCCCCCTAGAAAAAGTGGTGCACCCCCTAGTGCTCACCTGAAAATTGGACCCTAGTTACGCCACTGGGTAGGGAGTAGATTTACCTTGGCGGATCAAAGGTGTCCTTTGCCGGGAGGGAATTTCTAATAATCCACACAAGTACCCCAATTTCCCTCCTCCCCCCTAAAAAAAAAAAAACCCAAACAAACAAACAAAACAAAAAACAAAACTTTGCATTGCGTGTTTTTGTATTACGAGAACATCAGGACGGTAGTCTGGGGTTAGAGTAACCGTCCAGGGCAGATCAAAATTTGAGTGTTGTGTCCGAGTGGACTCGAGTCCTGGTGTTGTCACGAATGTGGGTTTGAATCCCAACCTTGCCGGTCGCGGCGCTTGTGTCCTTCAGGAAGACACTAAACCATAGTCTTTCGGACTGGACATTATAGTCGGCTTTATGATGTGTACATTTTCCATACAAAGTGTATCATCTCCATATACCCACTCGAAATTATGAGGGCCTTTGATTAAATTGAATGATCGAACAATAGTTCAAATGTTCATCTTAAAAATAAACAAACAAAACTGCAAAATGAACGTAAGAATAGAATAACATAACCGCCGGGTATATTTAGTACAGGTTCATACGCGCTTCATTTGTAGAAAAGTGTAAACTTATCGAAAATTCAAAATTATCTTTCCGTGTTCTTTTCTTTATATTATCATTGCGAGTAATTAAGGTGATACAAATCGCGTGTTTCTAAGTTGTTGAATAGTCGGGAAATATTTTAAGTAGATTTTAATCGAATTTAAATAATAAGCCAGGAATTATATGTAAATTACATAACGCAAGAGGGCGCTGAGCTCTCTAAACTTCCGATAGTCTGAGAAAGAAATGTTAACCAACCGGTATTTTGAAACAGCTAAGTCTTTTTATTTAACATCCAAAAGTTCCATAATTGACTAAAATCAAAGAGATACACATTAATATTATCTTGTAATCGCTCGTTCGTGAACTAGTAGATTTAGTTAAGAAGGGCCAGTTTCATGATGGTGAACCTTGGAGCAAACGGACTTGTCAAGTTTACGGATTTTGACAGGCTGGTCGGCGGCCGGGGATCGGTCGTCTGACAGTCGTCCAGAATGACTGAACATGTTTATAGGGACAATATCTCAGTATCGTCATGATCATAGCAGACATTCAACAGGACATGGAATTGGTATCCTATTTTAAGTTGAACACAGTGACTGAAAATTACTGGCTCATTTATGCAGCAGCAACGGCAATGTGACCTTATCATGTGGGCATTATTTCCAGTCACTGAATTAATCTAAAACTACACTCACTGGCCAAAAGTATTGCAACATGCTCAAAATAGCACTTTACAATAACAGGTGAGATGATCATATAATCCGATTTCATCGATCCAGTGGCGTTGCCACGGGGAGGGGGGGCCTTGGGGCACGTGCCCCACAAATTTCCAGTGCCCCCCCCAGGTGCCCCCCACAAAAAATCCTCATAGTGCCCCAAAAAACAAAAGAAAAAGAAAAGGGAAAAAACCCATACCTCCTGGGCCCCCCACTGAAAAGCAATGCCCCCTGTGCCCCCCCACTGAAAAAGTCCTGGCTATGCCGCTGCATCGATCGTGTATTACACAGCAAGAACAGTAAAAAAGAACATTGACTTCAAAACACAGGCACTGTCAAGAAGTCTTACGTAGTGTAAATAAAATAAAATAAATTATTGTAACACAGTTCTCCAAACTGAACTTTGGTGTGAATTTCATTGTTGCAATACTTATGGCCAGTGACGGTGTATAATTATAGCACTCCGAATCCATGCCCAATTGTTGATCGTGACGATAATACCCCTTTAAATTTTTCTAAAGCATAATAATAACAGTAGGCCTGCATTTTTGCCGCTACTTTTAAAACCGACCACAACAATGAATAAAATCTGGGAATAGGATTAGTTTGTGATTGAGCTAAAATATGCTTAAATATAAGGTACAGCATTTCAAGTTTGTGTTGAATTTCGATGTAAAAATTATCTGGTGTAGCTGACAAGTCTATCAAATTAATCTCCTCTATAACTAAATATTTCTATCTCAAATGTTAGCATTTTCAACAAATGTGAATAAGGGTCTAGTTGGAATTATGGAAAGACTGAGTACTCTTTCCATTAGAATGAATACAACAAATCCGTCGAAATCACAGGATGTTTGTTAAGGGCATGTCTGATTCAAAGAGAAGCATGCCAGAATTAGCAGCAGTTTTGCAAACATCATGTAATACTGTACATTAACGTTAATGAGGTACAGCATCTTTAAAATTAACAGATAAGTATTCAGAAGCTCGCTTAATTTAAAGTTGAACTTGTAGCTTTGCATGGTGAGGATAAGTAAGAGTAATTGCGGTGACACCATGTGAAATGCTCAATTGAGTAGCAATTAGTTCTGAAAAGAACTGGAGGTACAACTCAACGTTTCGATCAGTATGCTCTGATCGTCCTCATGAGAATGATGACGATCAGAACATACTGATCGAAACGTCGAGTTGTACCTCCAGTTCTTTTCAGAACTAATTACTACTCAATTGAGCATTTCACATGGTGTCACCGCAATTACTCTTACTTAATTTAAAGTTGGTACAAACACCAATTACCCCGAGAAATGTTTCCGCTTGAAATGCTCTTATGTTTGGAGAAAAAATTACTTGAATGCCGAAATGATAAAAATTGCCTGACAATGTTGTAGGCCTACCATCCCTTTAAAGATAATGCTGAACAGCATTGGTTACTCATGAGTGTTCAGAAACAAGATACACAGTTTTACATCCCAAAATGCTGATGCATGATATTCCTGTATATGATCACCGCCCCGATTATAGGTATCCGAAGCCGGCTACTGGCTAGGCTAGCTAGTAGCTCGACGCGTACCTCATTCACATCAGACGTACGTGGATGAGTGTTTTTGAGTATTTAAAGAATTGTCTTGCATCATTAAGTCTGTGAAATAATTAGGTTTATCAATTTAAAATGAACTCCACTCCATCAGAAAGTACTACTACAAGTAGCAACGTTAATCAGCGCCAGGTTAGGTAAGGAAAGCAGTTTTTTTTTCTCAACGAGGCCTACATGTAGACAAGATCAATGTTAGTGGTCAGTCACTGAGCATCGCATAAATAGAGCAAGGGCTTGCTCTATGCCCTGAGCTAATGATCATGGCATTGGGCAGCTGATAAATCACACCATATATAGAGCAAGGACTGTGGTCCTTACTCTATGATCACACACTCCACACAGTTTTAGTTACTATTTAAGTCAGACGCATGAAAAGACACAGACTAGCACTAGCAGACTAGTTAATGACAAATCTAAAAATGAGACACGTTGGTCTTTGGGTTGGAATAACATCATGACTTTCTAACGCTTTGGCGAGTGTCATTACGTATGAGAGTCTATATAGCGCCTTGTGAAGTGGACTTATGTTTATTGTAGTTTTACTACATTTATTTTGTATTTTGTACTTGACATTCACCATTTTATTATTAGTATTACACTGTGGTTATATTCAAGTAAACTGTAATTCACAACAGTTTTGCTAACATATTGTAGAAGTATAAATTACTACAGATTTACCTCATTTTTAGTAAAAAATAAATTGTTATTAATCAATTATCTTCAAATTTACTGTGACAATGCTTTATTTTTATTTCTAGTACAGTGTTTTTAACTACATTAACTCTCCTACTATAGCTGCACTTTAGTGGAAAGTTCCTAAAGAGGTCAAAACCAGTCAACTGCCTGTTTTGACTGTTGACCCAAATGTGCACACGGGGGCATTTTTGACGGGCTTTTACCAGTCAAAAACGGTCGACTTATTTTGACCTGTAAATGTACTTACTACACGTAAGGTTTGACAGTGTTTGACTTTTAAGTACACTAGATATACCTTGGCAAGTATATCAACATTTTGACTGATTTTGGCCCTTGTAGTAGTGGGAGGGTTAAATGTGAAATATAACACTGTATGTTTACTTCTAATATACTATTTTTAAACTGTAGTTTTTACTACAGTACTTAAATTAAATAAAACTACTGTTACTTTAGGCCTACTTATTGTAAAACTTAACATACTACATGAGTAGAATTACAGATTTAGTATAAACTACAATGGATTTTTAGAAGGGGTTATTGGTTACTCATGGAAAAAAGGAAGAACAATTCTAAAATGTAAAACTTGTAGGTCCACCTTGTAGCTGATGATGGTATCAATTTTCCCATAGAAATATATTGTCTAGTTTCGTCTGAAAGGCTGTAATATTCAAGGAAATTTAATAACGGGTCTTAATCATTTGAATGAAATTCCAAATTAGAATAAATTCAAAAAATAGAAATGCATTTCCATCATTTTCTTGAAAACAAAACATTATATGCTGATACATGTACTTTCAAAGTATGACAGTTGTTCTTGATTCAAACAGAGTGAGCATACTACAAACATTATCAATGCTTTAGGCCCTACCTTATCTTTAAACTTAAATATTACAATAGTGTTTCCTTTATTAGCTATATCATGCAAATTTACATAAATGTTACCGGTATCATACCATTGCCATGCTGGCTACCCAATTTCTATTGGTAATTTATTATGTGAATCTTCCATTGGCCAAAAGGCTTAGCTCCCATTTAATCCCAACTGTTATTGTTAAAGTAATTGTAAATTAACACTACACCAAGTAGAACACTTATAAAGAAAACAATGCCCCAAGGCCACTGAGTGTAAGCTGGTTTAATATCCTGTCAATACTTGCTTACAATTTTGTTCTGCCTCACACTGTACATGTTAGCAAGGAACACCCGAAAAATGTTGATAAGGAAAACATTAAGTTTTCATATTTTTATATTATTGAACAAACAATTTTGAAATAATAAACTTTATTGTTTTTGCAGCAACCACAGCAGCAGCTAATAACAGCACCAGCAATGATGGTAAGAACAATAAGCACAATTGTAAAATGTAAAAGTAGGTCTTCCAAGAGAGTTTACACTATAAACTCTATTTGGTATACTCTATTTGGAAAAAGTAAGTAAATACTTCCATTACATGTATGTTTATCAAAATTAGCTATTAAAAGTATGAGCGTGATTCATTTTGGTGAATACAAATAAACTCAAATATAACCTGTTAATATTTCATCGAAATAGCTGGTTATGTTCTTGAGAATTCAACTACTTTAGACCAGTTAAGCTTTTCTGTAAATACATTTCAGTAGTGTCATTGGTCATTACCAAAGCTGTACCATATCTCCAATAATAATGAAGAGATATGTTTATAAAACCAATCAGTGATATTTTGACCTTACATGTACTTAGTTGTAACCTAAATAATACATGTATATTGAAATCAGCTATGTTTGTATGTATTATAAAGTTGAAACTGATCACACTGCATGATCCATTTAAAAATCTCATGGTTAATAATACCACCATCAACTTTACAACAACTTAGTTTGATGTCAAACTCTTATCAGTTTTTTTTTAAATACCAGTAGTGTCAAGGTGTTTCAAAATAAAATATACATATACATGTACTGTGTGTAATAAATTGTTCATGTACGTGTTCATGTATACAGTCAATGGCAAGCTCCAAGTCACTTGACAAGAACAAATTTATTAAATGAGGATGTAAACAATTTATTTCAATAAGCTTTTCCACCAGGAAATTTAATGAACATTAAACTCAAATTACAGTGCCTTCATAGTGTGTTAAAAAGGACAATAAAATAAACAATATTATAGAAAAACACAAGCCTATGACACTACAATTGGTCAATCTAATCTATGTGCCCAAATTTATCTTGAAAAATTATAATAAATCCAGGCAAAAAATGTGATGCTATTAATTACTGTAACTCCAACACAGCACTCCATTCAAATAATGGACAGATTTGATGATGACAGCAAACAGTCACTATGAGCATGGAGAGTGTGCTTACTTTTGTAAATAAATATTAACTAACCCTGAAAATTTCATCAAAATAGGTGGTCACGTTGTTGAGAAATCAATGAAAAACCATAACAGACCAAGTCAGCTTTTATGTAAATATATTTCAGTATTGTAATTGGGTCATTACCAGAGCTGTAGCAAGCAGGGGTGTGACACCCCCCCCCCCAATAATTTTTCTCAGTCAGCATTTAGAGCCTCAGTCGGCAAATAAAGCATCAAAGGTACTAGAACAAGGATTGATCCAGAATCAGTTTTCAGTTGGCAAACCTAGAGCTACACGTTTTCCCAGGGAGTTGTTTGTGATCATTTGTTGTTACTTTGTAATACACTGTATTTTATGAAAGAGCTGTAACAAATCCAAAAACATTAATGGAATAACCTTTTGGTCTGTTAAGTTCCCTTTAAATGTAACAGGAATCCAACCATACATGTACATAAGAAAATGCATGTAATTTTAAAAGCAGACATTAAATTTGCCAAAAGGAGTTATACAAACTGAACAGTTTATTTATTTATTGATGTTTATGTTTTGTATTATGTTTTTTGCGGGTGGTGGCAGGGGGCGGGGGTGTTTACATGTATGCAAGGTGTAAGATTAGATCCAACTGGCATGTCAAACCCCCCCCCCCTCCCCCCACCTACAACACACACACATACATACACACACAGTGTCACCTTGTAGTAACAAGTCTTAGGGCATAAGGAATCTGTCAAAACATAAGCTTTGTTCATAATGTGCCAGTTATTGTTTTTCAATTGTTAGGGATGCTAATTATGCAAAATAGTTGGTAATGGCCATACATTTCGAATCTATCAGGTTCTTTCTCAAAGGCAAAATGCTAATTATGCTTACTTTATTTACATACAATTCTATGGATTATCAATTGTTATGGACAGCAGAAACATCACAGTCCCGGGTTATCACATCTTCAATAGATACCAGCCTTCATGCCTATCAGGAAAATAAAATAACAAAAATAACACGAAAAACAAATATGAAAATTTTGAAATGAACAGTATTAATTTATTTCTAAAAACACCAGGTTAGCACTATTATTGTTCAAGTTACAATGACTAGCACAAGTGTTCTGCATGATATATTGACTGGCTGAAGTGGTCTTCTTATATTACAATGTCTTTTTGTTTACACATGTAATGCCTGACACAATTGATCTTTTAGTTGAAATGCCTGACACAAGTGTGTCCTTCATTTTAAAACAATCTTCATCTTGTCAAAGTGCTTTATTACTGTTTTCATCATGGATATACAGACAGCTGAAAAATGGTGGCTAGTGATTTAAATTGGACACGCACAAATAGTGCAATATATAATTTGCGTTAGAAGCCTATTACTAACATAAAGTATCAAGTATCAAGTCTCCTGTAAGTTAGGCTACCGCAAAGTACTGCTTTACAAGCCGCCTCAGACATTCGAAATATTTGGCTTTATCCAAAAATAACAAAGCTTCTCACAGCAATTCGGTAAAATGCATCATGGGATACATGCATCTGCATCAATTGCTTCTTAGAAGTGGGTGGGGGGACATGCAGGGAGTGTCGGATCCAGGATTTAGCCAATATTGGGGCACAACCCAAGTCGCACAGCTTCCCCCGCTGTTCATATTTTGGACAAAACGGTACACGAAAAAGAAAAAACGGTAGGATAGGCTGACATATTTATTTACTTTTTAATTATATTGGGCCATCGAAAAGTGGGGAGGGGCCTTTTGGTATACTGTACCCCCACTCTAAAAGGGGTCCCTCAGGCACCCACTGATGGACGCCCATGCACGCAGTGCTCGCAATGGCTCATGTGCGCAATGTGGAATGCCTGACATGCAACCAATGCTGCCTCTATAGTGGGCTGGCTTACTGTTAGTAATGGATTTCTGGTTGTATTCATTTATATTATAGAGTTTATTTTTACAAATAATTACCCAACTTTCTGCACCACACTAGCTGATAAATTTTTCTGGAGAGCAACATCACAGTCACCAGTAATCACACCTTAAATATACACAGTTACATCTTATACCTAATCAGGGAAAACAAAGGAGACAAAAATGATGTTAAGGCCATGTAAAAAAAAAGAAAAGTTGTTTCGCATCCCCACCCGCCATCAAAAAAGCCCCCGACCTTTTTAATTTTTTTATAAACCTGTTAAACCCTTACCGTAGAAACTATTTAAAAAATGGCACTGCAATGTAGAAGCTTAAATTGACGGTTTACTTGTCAATTTCATCATCCGCATATTGCGGTGTGATACCGAACTCAACCGACCGCAAGTTTTTTCGCTGTGCCACACGATGTATGGGCCAATAACAGCAGAGAATTCCTATCCCTTCACTGTTGGCCCCATAGCCAATCATGTGGTACTGGGGAAAAAAATCTTCCGGCAAGTTGTGTTTACCAGCGATGCGATACCCATTATCGGGCATGGTATTGCTGCCAGTTGGTCAGCACCTGACTACACTTTTCTTTCTGTTGTGGTAGTCTGGATGCCAGCCTGTTTTGCAGGCGCTCGCTATACGTCACAAAGAATAGTCTTGGTTCGCGACGCTCCTTAGCAGTGTGTGTGTAAATAGCTGTGTGTGTGCGATAGTGCTATGTGTGTTGGCGATGTATTGAGAATAATGAACAAGGAATGTCACGAACCTTTGGGTCCGACTCCGTTTTGAGTACCATTCATGTGCGTGCTAATCTGGACTGTAGATTATGAATAGAATTGACCTATTATGCTGGGTATGAGGATATATATTTCATTGCGACACTTTGACAGTCTCATGAAAAATGAATGCTACTATCCATATTGTGAAGACTGCAGTACAAAGGAGAGGGTTCAAAGGCATGGCCGAAAATTCACTGCCAAGGACTAAACTGACTTGATCAACATGTTTGTCTAGGCTAGTTAAATCATTTATTGCATTTGTTTGACAGAAATAAATACCTTTGCTGTTTTCTTATAAAAGCCAGGAATGGATCATAGTACGTGGTTTTTACTCTGAATGGAGAGGCTTAAAAAAATCACCTACATGTTATCTGAATTTAGTTCATCACATTGATTCATGAAGTGCTGGATGAGTGCTGAGAAGAAAAAAAAGAAGAAAAAACCCTCCCTCCCTGTAGAAATTGAACAGGAAGGATGCTAAACAATTATATTTTTTATATGGCCTAATAAAAATAATAACAAAATAATTGGTTCCTTTGACAAACTGCTAGGTTCGAAACGTAAGGCCATTAACTAATAAATGAAGAAACAATAATTGGAAGGAATAATTATTAAACACCCTCCCCCCCCCCCCCCACCACCACACTACCCTAGGTCTGACGTGGGGATTTGCTGATCTCAATGATGCCCAAGCCAAGGGTCAGGATTTTGGTCATTGTTCACACAGTACACACACACACACACACACACACACACAGTCGTGAACTTCAAGACGTCTGAGGACCCTCTATTGTTCCTCTATTGTTTGGACTCTAACTTTTTGAAGCAATCTCCATTGGTTTTGTACACGCCGTTTTCCCGATGACAGCGAAGAACAAAGAACCGCCGTTCGAGGACCTATTATTCCCTTTGTTATATGTCCTCGGACAGTTTGCAGTGTAAGCCCACACACACACACACCCCCATGCGCCCAGGGTTTTACTATGACATTAATAATAATAATAATAACTTGCATCTATAATGCGCCTTTTCCTAAGGATACAAAGCGCAGTGTATTATTGAGAAGAAATAGCTGACATGTGAAAAATGGCCAAATACCTAGAGGAAGCATTAATGTGATAAATACATATTAATATCTAGAACCGATACACTGGACTCACTCCATATCAGAGGGAGTCTAGTGTATTGGCGCTAGAATGGGGCTATCTTCCGCTCACAGTTCCATATTTCTTTTAATAAAGATGAAACAGCGACAATTACATCATTATTTTAAAAATAGGATACTGTGCGCGGAAGAGGCATTCGGACAATTTATGACCCATTAAAAACTTAAAAACTTAATAAAATAACAGTTAACTTATGGAAAGAATGTAGAACTCAACCGCCACAATGTCTAACATAACATGTCTAAGCATGTGTTTTTAGCAGACGACAAAATGGCCAACATCTCATTGAATGTGCATAGCCTAACGTGTTAACAGACTTTACATTCATTCTCAAAATCTCCCAAAATATCATTTCCTATCCTCACTTGACTACAATTTCCTCTCCTTTCCCCTTTAGTGTGTCCTCTATCATCTTTTAAAGCAAAGTCTGTGCCTATTTGTCATATTTGGTTAGAAAAAATGGCGGTTGTATTCTAACATTACATTCTTTGGAAAAAATGTTGTATCCGCCCGCCCGCCACTTTTAAAGTGTTTTTTTTTAAATTGTTTGGAGGTACAGAAAGCGAAAACTATCTTTAAAATCCACTTTTATGATGGTTTTCGAACTTTATTTTCCTTCTAAAAAAATCCTCCCCTTCTGAAAATAGTAGAATCCTATTATAGTTGCCACTGCGCATAATGACCGTGTTGGTCACTTAACAGTGGAATTGACAAGATCGATCAGACTGACATGACTGAAGTCATCGTAGGCCTATACCAAAAATGCCTGATTTTCATGATTGAAATAGGCCTAAATATCATGGAATAATTTGAAGTATATGTCCATCATCCTCCATATATTCTCCACCTTACTGGGTAGGTAAGATTACATTATTGGTTATATTGAATGAGAAAAAGACGCGGTTGGATACGACAATCTTCCCCATTCTAACGTTAATTAAGTAAAACTTGTAGCTTTGCATGGTGAGGATGATAAGGCCAACAACAAAAAATTGTTGAGTTGCCCTCCAGTGAAAATATTTGAAGGGGTCGGTCGGTCGGGATTTTTTATTTTATTTATTTTTTTTTCCCCCTTGACTGTCATTTTAAGATTGAAATGCATTGGAACTGAAACCACATACCATGTTTTTCATTTGTATACCTATCAGCAAGGAATTTTGCTTCAGAATAAAAGTATCCCAAGCATTTTTGTTGTACTTTTCGCTGTGATTGACACAGCAAATTCATCCATATTGCGTGCAATGCTCAATATGCAACATGTGAGTGGCCATTCGATTTGAAAACGTGTAGATCGAGTCGCAATCGTTGACACACATACATGTACAGTACAGTGCGGGGAGCCAGTGCACAACGTGTGAGGGCCATTTGATTTGAAAACGCGTAGATTGAGTCGCAATCGTTGACATACAAAACAGTGCGCGAAGCCAGTGCACCATGTGAGGGCCGAGGCCATTCGATTTGAAAACATGTAGATTGAGTCTTGGGTACCGGTAAATTTACCGGTAAAAAAAGTGGAAAATTTCACAAATCAAACGTATTATGTTTTATACAAAGAAAATTGGTAAGTTTCATTAATAAATAGGCCTATGAATGACGGGGGAAAAAAAAAAAAAAAAAAAAAAACCCGACCCGAGATTTCAGCACTTTTGGGTCGGTCGGTGGAGGGCAACTCAACATCTTTTTTTTTTTGGCCTAAGTAACACTAATTGCGGTGACACCATGTGGAATTGCGGTGACACCATGTGGAATCTCAATTGAGTAGTAATTAGTTCTGAAAAGAACTGGTGGTAGGCCTACAACTCGACGTTTCGATCAGTAATCAGTATGCTCTGATCGTCCTCATTCTCCTGAAGACGATCAGAGCATACTGATCGAAACGTCGAGTTGTACCACCAGTTCTTTTCAGAACTAATTACTACTCAATTGAGATTCCACATGGTGTCACCGCAATTAGTCTTAGTTAAGGTTAATTGACTTATCAACGTTAACGTTACTCGTTAGTTCAACATGTTCAACTTACCACTGTGACTGTGAGTGACTGAGTGTGATGAGTGACCATGGGCATGGTGACTGTGTGAGTCATGACATGTCTCATCATCGTGCAATCGCTAACGTTAATCAGTGATGTCTTATCTAACGACGTTACGTTAACTTTAATAATAACATACATGTTAGTTAGAATCAGTGACGGACTAGGCTATTGAGTATTAGTATTACGAGGAAGGAATACATTTCACGGAAAACTGCTTCACCCAACGTGACAAAATGCAAAAGGGGCCATTTTTAATTTATGATCAGCGCAAGCGCAGCTAGCGCACTCTGGATCAGTGGCCCTGTGACTATTTCATCTGAAATATTTTCGTCGAGCACATTCAATTTAAAGAAGAACATAAAATAGTTTTAGACTAATTAGAACGTTGCTACTACTTTTACACGATATACATGTACATGTACACATGTACAGTACATGTACATTAACGGACTGGTACAGAAACAATTTGACTATTCATGAAACGATCGTCGTCAACCCGTCAACCAATCTGTGACGTGGGAAAGCTTGCCAATTGCCGTTACTCAACAGTACTAGCATGCGATAATGCATGTGCCACCCAGATTATAACGACTGACTGACTTAACGACACCAATTGTAATCCAGACTACCAGATTATAATCTGTGCTCGTTAATAGCAAGATGAAATTGATCCTTTTGAGACGTTATCTACTGACACAAATTTGGAGTATCGGGTGCCAGAATCCACCATGTCCAGGTAGATGCTGCTAAGCACCGGTTTGTTCAGTCTATGCCTTTCTCCATAGTTGATCGATGGTCTATCAAGCCTAATAAGCATTTTTCCTAATTTTTTTGGCCCAGTGGTACTTGTAGTCATGTACCTTGACTCCCCCACAATATTCATGACCGATGCAAAACAACACCACCGAGGAACCACACGACTTAGAACACTATGCTTTTTATTTTAAATATTGACACTAGCCCAACACATGCTTTTCAAAAACCATGCTAGATGATAAATCAACATGTAAAATCACTCATATGAAAATAGTTTGCCAGGGTTGTAGGTAGCCAGATCAACCTATTCAGCGTTATTATGGGCATAAAGTCACAAAGTTGATTTAGGATAGAAGGGGACTACATGTATAGCAACTAGATTAAACTTGGCTGCAAATTCAAAGCGCACGAAGTGTGGGTTAAATTGTTTGGGGGAGCTGGGGGTTACTGAAGACACTGAAGCATGGAAGAGTATATAAATATTTGCCCTTTCCTTGTTTTTCCAACTTTACCAAGGCAAAGTTACCCTGTGAGGAGAAGAGTCTTTACACTCCTGAGATTTCCATTTCCATGTTGTGATTAATTTTTCCCTTCATGGAACATAATAGAAAGTTAGCTAATAATTGTGCATTTCTGAAAAGAACTGGAGGTACAACTCAACGTTTTGATCAGTATGCTCTGATCGTCCTCATGAGAATGCCGGAGTCTGGAAAATGATGCTGCTTAAGCATACTGATCGAAACGTCGAGTTTTATCTCCAGTTCTTTTCAGAACTAATTACTACTCAATTGAGATTCCACATGGTGTCACCGCAATTAGTCTTACTTATCATCCTCACCATGCAAAGCTACAAGTTTTACCTAATTGTGCATTTCATCCATGTTCGTGTAGCGGGTTCCACAGAGTCTACTCAAAGCACAGCCGTATAGTAGTTGGGTGAAGAAGAAACAATACAGCTTATGTCAAATAGCTGATGTCTGCACTCTTCAAAGCTTGTATGGATATCAGCAAATTAGCTTTTCATTAGAAAACAAGCTTATGACTAATACATGATAAAGTTGGAAGAAAGCTTGCATCCGTACTTTCCATCTTCCCCTGCCCCCCGCAGAAGAGTTGTCAAAAGTAAATAATTCCCAATTCAAACAAAATTAAATGTAATTATATCCACTGGATCAAATCTGATAATTGCTTGCCCTTTTCATTTTGTTCATGGAAAAACCTTTCAATTTTAGATTTAAATGAAGCCAACATTGGTATTTATCTCTTGGTATTAAGTCTTGTACAAAAATAAATTTAATTGATGGACTGCATGTTTGTATACTGAGAGTGATCTATATTTATAATATACTTCACTTTCAGGCCAAGTTTATAACAAAAATATAATGATAAATTGACAATGATAGTGACACTGTAATCAAGCATCTCCTTTTTGTGACATGCTTATAAATTGTCTTTGTTTTCACCTAATCTGCAAATAATAAAAAAATAATTTATAAAATTTGAAAACAAATTCTACATTGATTTTACAATTTCAAGGTTGTACACATGATTGGCAAAATGTCTGTAGCTGCATCCATACTACAGAATTACAACCTAAAGATCAGATGCCATTTTGTACATAAATGTTTAGACACTCACTGAAATAATCAAGAGTTCCATGGGTGCTTGTAAATTGCTAATAAAACAATGAAATACATATTTATTTTAACTGTCTGTTGGGTTTCATGACTTGACTTTTGTGGTTCCACATTTCCCTCCCCCACAATCAATTGAAACCACTTTGTTAACTTGTTTAACCTACTTGTAACAAATCTAGAAATGAGTGTACATGGTCTTACACATGTAACAAGTGAAATGACTTCAGTGTAAATGAACTCAACTATGATCCTTTGTTGACAAGAAAACAGAAACAATCTGCATTTATAATAAATGTACGCTCTGTATGTACGATTTAGTGACAGTTCAGAATGGGTGACATTCAGGGGTTGTCATTGGAATCGGTAATTTTGGAATAAAATGCCTGGCCCCAACCCCCAAGTTCTTGGTGATGGCATGTAGTAGTATGTTAGGTGGGCGTCCCGGACCACTTCCTCCCAAGCGTCATTTTGTGAAAAAATGATATTTATAAAAAAATACTTTTAGTAATAAAAAACACATTTTTTTGTAAAAAATGTATTTTTACAAAACCACTTTCAACGAAAGTACTTTTGTTAGAGAAGGTAGATTATTTTTTTAAAGTATTTAAAAAAAAAAAAGATTATGTAAGAAAAGTAATTTTTATAAGAAAATTACTTTTCTTAAGATCTTTGAGCACATTGAGAGCTTGAGAAAAGTGATCCGGGACGCCCACATAACATACTACAGTGGTCTAGCTCTGCTAAAAAAATTGAAATAACGATCGTTATTATCTAGTTTAATAATAAAGATAGTATGGAGAGAGCGATGATTTTGTGCGAATGGCTTTTAGTTGGTAAAAACATCAAGTGTTGTAGAACGGGTGTGTGCGATGATGTGTATTGCCCGATGCATCGCTACCGTATTCGGCGAGGTCAGAGCATACCCGTTCCGTGTAAAAGATGTAAAAAAGGTACAAAAGCAAAGGTAGGTTTGTGTACGAAATGCGTAAAGATATTAAGAAAAAATCCTTATTATCATTTAAAATCTGTAGAAGGAAAAGCTAGACGTTCGTTTAATAGAGTGATGACAGAATTGTTAGAAAGAAATGTCTTTATGGATTATAAATTATAATTATACGGGGGAGGTCTATCGAACGTTTTTACTCGCTCCGCTACATTATAATAATTTTTATTTATGCTCAAGTTAACTTTAAACTCAAAATTTTTTCTATAAGAATTTTTTTTTCTACATCGGCAGTTTCAACCTCTGTTTTAACTGGTAAAGTCGCCGGTAAAGTTGTTTTACTCTCACGGTTACGGATTTTTTCTTTCATTTTGTAATATTTATCTCGCTCTTCACATACTAACACAAATTCTTCTTGACTGATGTAACCGTCTTCGATGGCTTTACTAACGTGGTTTTCAATCGTCATGAGTTTACTCAATGCTAAAATTCGTATTTCATCGTGTTTTTTAGCTTTTTTATACAATTTATTTTTCGCGTATCTGAGAGCGAAAGCTGCGCTACCCAAACCTAAAGCTAAACCTTCTAAAGCGTATCCCACGGGTGATGATACGATTGTGGCGATACTAGCTATTCCGATGGCTCCTGCTCCCATACACCCCAATTCAGCCATTGTTTCTACGACGTTACAAGCGTTTATGATTTTATTATATTTTTTATATACGGCTTCACGCTCGTTTATTTCGATTCGTAATTCTTTTTGAATATCGTCGATTTTTTGCAATCGAAATGATTTAGCACGATCCGCGTCAGAGTCATTTGTTAAAACCGTTAAATTTGGATAAAGTATATTCGTTGATTCGCTCATTGTTTTTATTAATACCAAGATTATTATTTTTTAATTTAACGGCCAAGTAATAATTTTGATCTCGTAACAGATTCCAGTTTCTAAAGAGCCTAAAAAAACAAAATGAATGAAAAATTTTCTGTTGTAGTTGTTGCTGTTTATTTTTAAGCAAATGCTGCATTCTATATACTTGGGTTCATCATCATTTAACCAAAATCTGCCGTAATTATCGGGTAAAATAAGGGCAGTGAACATTGGGTCCAACTTTTGAATATTGCTGCTAAATATAATTTCACGTTTTTCGACTCGTTGAAAAACGTTTTCACCGTCAATTATTTTTACAAAAGTTGTGCAATCCGTTATTGGTACAAAGGCATCAAAATTCAGCCCATATCCACTCCAAACGAACCAAATTTTATCATCTAAATTATAAAACGTTTTTCTTTGTGTAACGTCTTCGATAAGTCCACTTTTTTCAATAGTGTAAGCGTTGTTTTTATTTACATCGCTACTATAAAAAACTCGTTCACTCTCTGCGCTAGTTTCGCTCGTACGACTGGGTCCGTAAATGCTCGCCATATTTATAACATATAAATATTAATTTAACGGTAAACTTTTAATTTTTATATTATAACAGATTTTAGAATTTAGCGCGCCGAAAAAAGTCGCCTCTACAAAAACTTTTTCAACACCACGCATTTTAAAACACATTTCGTACTTGAGATGCTGCGTTTCATTATCGATAAAATGAAATTTTTCATCTCGTTCTGGCGAAGGAATGTAATAAATGTTGGGTGCGTAATCACGCGTTACTGCGTGCGTAGCAAAACTATTAGGTTTTTATAAATTGCGTAACAATACTGCAGTATGTAGGTGAAACGTTAAACATGAAAAAAGGTTGTTTAAACGTAGCGTGCCATCCGAGTATAACGTTATTTTTTTCGATGAGAATAGTTCTTTGTAAAATTTCATCTCTGTTTAAATATCCATGATGTTCGAACGATAATGTTCGTGCAATTTCGCCCGCATCGCCTTTCGTTGATGCTACACCAACAACGACGTTACTCGTTATACGACTAGGTCCGTAAATGCTCGCCATATTTATAGTATTTCTATATTTAAAATAATGGGAAAACCGTGATTATGTATATCTCTGCTTTTGCTATCTCTAACTCTAAAAGTCAACTCGTTAAAAGTGCCGACTCGTAATTTTTTGTTTAGTGGATTTTTATATTCCATGTACATGCTTTCGCCGAACGACGCGTCTTGCAAAGGAAAAGCGTTTAAAATAGTGCAAGGTTTACCGTTGAAATAATTATCGGTCGTAGAAATTTGATCGCAATGAATGTATAAAATTTTAAAAAGTTGTACGTCGATTTTGTTGCTGTATTCTCCCGCGGTTAGAAATTCGTTGTGAAACCCCAGTAAATTAGACAACCCACTAGTAAATTTAATAGACTTGTTTGATTGAGTTATTTTTAGCAAAAAGACGCCCGTCTTTTTATCGATTGCAAACGTGATCCAAGGATTATCTTTCGTTATAACGTCGACAATTTCGTTAATGTTGTAAAGCCCGGGCTCGATAAACGTTACAACATTTTCTTCGCCCGTCGTGCTAACGATTATTCTTTCTTTTTTACGCACGTTGTAATATCCCACCCAAACGTTTACGCTGTGTAATACAATCGAGAGATTATCTCGTCTATTATCGATAACATTATCCAATTTAATTGATCCACCTTCTTTACCGATTTCGATTTCGAACGTATGATACATTTTATTATTAAAATTTATAAAAAGTTATAATAAATGACTTTTCCATTAGCTTTCGAGAGTAATTATTCGTATCCGTACGAGCAATCTGGAAATTTTAAGGCGCCTCTTTTTTTTAACGCTAGCGATTTAACGAGTTTAAATATTTACGTTAACGATAACGATTTTTTTGTCGCGCATTTCGATAATGTTTTTAGCAACTACAAGTTGCCTAAAGTTAATAGCGATAAAGTCGTCAACGATTGGCATCATAATCCATTAATTTTTTATCAAAATCAAATAAATTTTACGACGTATTGCGCTACGACGAGATGCGGTGTAGGTTACGATCATTTGAATCATCCGAATGCGATGATTCGTAGTTTTTTTTAGATTTCACGTTTATTATCAAATAAGACGATTGTTAAAAGAAATGAGCTGCCCTACATCTTTTCAAAATTATTTTAGCGCTTTCGAAAACAATATAGACGTAAGCGCGTATAAAAGACTATGTAAAGACTTTCATTTATCAACATCGAGCGATTGGAAACAACGCGTTGATGCGTACAGCGGCGGATTAGGTACCGCTTATTTTTGGAGAAATATCGGTAAAAGATACGATCCAGTACCTGGGTATAACTACGACAATTCTATTTTAAATCACAACGTCGACCCTATTCTTCTCCACAATTTAAACTTTGAAGCGAGTGGAAAAAAAATGGCTTTTGACGACGGTGTACATAATCGTAAAGAACATACTATTAGAGTAGGATTTATTTTACAATCTGATAGCGTTAAATCGGCGTATACTAAATTTATATTGTCTTTGGGGTTAGCTAGAGGTTTTACGGATATCGGCACGGAACGAATTAACGATTCTATAAGGACGTACGTTTACGCGATTTTAGGAGCTCAAGCGCGAGTTAAAAGTTCGTTTCTCGCTAGTGGCGTTGGTTTAGACGCTCAGCGCGAATTTATAAATATAACCAACGCGGAGATTGATTCTCCTATTGATTTACAATCTAGTGTTCAACGATATCAAGACGTTTTACAAAACGCTCGCAGTCAATTAAACTTTTGTCTCGGACAAAATTTATACATGATGCCTAGCGATATGAATTTACGAATAGGCACTTATGCGGGATACAACAATAATATATTGATCGCTCGTCACGATCTCGATCTATCGTTGGGAATTAATGGAAATACAAATTCAACGCCAGTCCTTGCTCCTATTTTACCGTTAGATGACACTGAAAGCTTAAAAGCGCAAACGCACGTGCAAGACGATAAAACATCGGACGTTACCTCTTTAGAAACTACGATAAAAGAAGAATCTCCCTCTACGCTCCGCGTTAGCGCAATACGAGACATTACGCAAGAATCTCCCACACTCACCGCTCACGAAGAAGAAAAAAATTCTTTAATTATAGGTCTCGCAGTTTTAACTACGCTAACCGTTATGATTTACGAATTGTTATTTTAACGTTTTCTGCGCGTACGTTAAAACTAGTACTCCGACTCCCGTTAACGCCAACCACAAATGTTTCGCCGCGAGCGACACTACTTTCGAAGCTGTTTTAAATAACCAACTTACTATACTACCTATAATAGCTGGTAAAGAGGCTAAAGCCGCGGCTCCTAGTTTAGATTATACGCTCGCTAGATTGTTTAATATTTTTTGTATCCACCCACCGCTATCTGGAGTTGGTGCTGGTGGCGGTACGGGTTTCGGCGGAGCTGGTTTTGGCGGTACTGGTTTCGGCGGTACTGGTTTCGGAGTGGGTTGAGGTAAAATTTTGCTCACGGAATTGACGATCGATTCGACGATATAAGCGATCGTCGTGCTGACTGCCGTTAATATACTTACGATCGTTACGCCTTGTTCTCTAAATAAAGTTTTAATTCTTTCACCCAACGTAGCGTCTCTGTACAACATTTTTTGTACAGTTTCTCTAATTCTATTAATTTGCGCGCGCAAAACGTAATCTTGCGCGTCAATTTGCTGAACCAAAGCTTCTTTATCACCTTTTAGATTTAGCAACTCGCGTTTATAATTTTCATCGACGTTTAACCCTCTTTTTTCGGCGTCGTTAATTAATTCTTGATTATCGTTGATTTTTTGATTAATTACTTTTAATTTGGTTAAAAGATTTAATTGTTCGCCTCGGTTCATCGTCATGATATTATTGAGCGCTTCAACTTCTCGCATCGTAACTTCCGATTCCGTTTGAGTTTCTTCATTCGCAACCGCTATTTCGATCGCTTCTTTTACTCGCAAAGATTTATTTACGCGTTGCTGAGCTCTAACTTGCGTCGATACATCTACGCTTTTAGCGGATATATTCTCTTGCGTCGATACATCTACGCTTTCAGCGGATATATTCGCTTGCGTCGATACATCTACGCGTTTTTTTTCCTATTTCTATAATCGCTAGTTGTAGTTTTTTTTCTCTCGCCGATAAATCTAGTCGTTGTTTTACTATATTTTCACTAGCTAGTCGTTGTAGATCTTCTCTCGCCGAAAAATCTTGTTGTTGATGTTCTATATTAACTATCTCTAGTCGTAGTTGTTTTCTCGCTTCAATAAATCATCGCGTTGACTCTCTATATCGTCCGCTAGTCGTTGTAGATCTTCTCTCGCCGATAAATCTTGTTGTTTATCTATACTATCTCGCGTCGATTCGGATAGTCGTTGTTTTTTTCTCTCGCCGATAAATCTTGTCGTTGTTTATCTATTTTATCATTCGCTAGTCGTAGTTGTTTTTCTCGCTTCAATAAATCATCGCGTTTATGATCTATAACGAGTTCTAATAGTCGTTGTCGTTTTTCTCGCTCCGATAAATCTTGTTGTTGATTTATTTCTTCTAATTGCGTCGATATATCTAATCGTTGCTGCTCTAAAGATTCTAATTGAGCCGATACATCTTCCATTTCGATATTCTCTCGCGTCGGTACATCTTCCATTTCGATATTCTCTAGCGTCGATACATCTTGCGGTTGTTCACCTAACTCCCAAAAGATGTTATCGCGTTCGTCGCGCGTTTCTTCACGTCGTTGACTCGACGGTTCGAAAAGCGGTGGCGTTGGTAACTTTCTCCTGGTACCCGGTAATGGTTCTCGAGTTTCTTTTAAAACTCGAGCGAGATTTGTTTTTTTAGTTTCATACATTTCAAAATCTGAAATATGCAATCTAGGTTTCATCGAATTAAAACTTAAAAATCCACCGCTTTTTTTATTCGTTAATCGAGTCGATTGTTGTCCCTTTTTTTTTTTTAAATAAAGTACTTCTTTCCCATCTTCGAGTTTTAACCGAAACACAGTAGGGTCTATAATCGGGTCCTTGAATCCCAAGTGTTTATAAAACTCAGCTACTTTTTTTTTGAGTTTTAAAGTTTCTAAAGGAAGATCTACGTGACTCAAACCTTGTTGCGATTGTTGTTGTTGCCGTCGTATTTCTTCTCGTTGTTGTCTAATTTTTTCGTCGTAATCTTCTTCTTCATAATATTGAAATTCTTCATCTTCTTCGGGTAAATTATAAGCCGGATCAGCTTCCATATAATCGTAACCTCCTTCCGCCATTTTATAATTACTTTTTATCTTTCTTTAACAATTTATAACTCGCGTAACCAATTACTTTTTATCTTTCTTTAACAATTTATAACTCGCGTAACCAACTAAACTCATGCCAATGATGATAAATACAATTTCTCGCGTTTTTTTATCTTCGCTAGGAACGTAAAATCTTCTAGCTGCGGTTCGTTATACAAATCAGGAGGTAAATTCATTCGTTGGTTAGTTACTCGCGAATATTCATCCATCGCTTCGTCGATATTATTAAACGTTCTTACGGCGCTCGTTTCTTTTTGTATTTTCTCGTTTAAATAATCTAGATATTTTAAACGCTTTTTACTAAATTCGTCTCTGGCTTTAGAAAGTTGCTCCAACGCTAAATCGTGTCTTTTGCGTTCTCGTTGAGCGTCGTCACTTCTTAGATTACTAAATAGAAAATTGCTACCGGTAAATGCTAACGCTTTGATTACCGCGCCTCCGACCATCATCGCTATAGATACCATTTTCTTTTATAGTTTGTAAATATAGTTTTATAAAAAAAAAAATAATAAAAAAATTATATTTACAAATTATAAATCATGAGTAATACGTACGGAGATGTGTTGGATCCATACAGAAGAATAAGAGAACCTCGAGGTATAAAAGGTACGCGTCAAAAAGTAGTTATTACGAACAATCCGAGTACCATTACCGAAAATCAATTGTTGACGGTTCGTTTTCCAAATTTAGGAATGAACGACGTTATCGTTCCGAATACGGTTAGATTAGCTTTCAATATAGAACTCGTTAGCTCGGACGACAAAAATAGAACGATGGTACAAAACATCGGTAGAGCCATCATAAAACATATAATTATTAAAATGGAAGGAAATGAAATATTCAGTTTGGACGACGCGGACGTATTCAATTGTTACAAAGACGAATGGTTAACCAAAGATCAACGCGAAAATTTAGCGTATCAAGGAATCGAAGATGCGAACGTAACTAAATTGCGAATAGACGCTAGCGATAAAGTTCCCGCGGGTAACGGAGGAAAAGATAAAGCCGTCGCGGATACGTTTAAAAATAGATATTACATTCCGCTAGATTTTGAATTGTTGACCGTATTATCAATCGGGAATCGGCGATCGTTTGACTTACGAACTCGTGTTTAATAAATTTAGTAGCGTAATCAAAAGCACCGATGATAATGCGAAATATATTATAAGCGGAATTAGTTTAGAATACGAGGTCGTTCATATGCCGGAACTTGCTAGAATGATTAGAAACCAATACAGCAATAGAATAAGCATATTGTTCGATCGCGTACTAAGACAAAGCGTAACTGCGGTAAACAAAAAAGACACGACTTGGAATATAAATTTAAATACTCCGGTAAAAAGCATGAAAGGAATATTGTTTTTATTCAGAGAACCCACCACGCAAGAAAGCAATAAATTTTATAATCCGAAAATCGACAAAGTTTCGATCACGATCGAAGGCGTTCCCAATCAACTCTACGCGCACGGAATGAAAAGGTATCAACAATTTGAAGAGATTTCAAAATATTTTGGCGATTCGAGAAAACAACACGCTATTCAAGTCGTACAAGCGCTAGATCTATCGAACGTCAAACTACCAAATTATTTACTAAATCAATATGGCCTGTTTTTAGATTTGAGAACTAGCACGGACAATAAAATACACGGAAGCGGAAGACGAGTTCAAAACTTATCCGAAGGAATTACCATTCAAATGGAAAAAAAAGCGGCAAGCGCGGGCGAATTAAACATGTACACTTTTATTATCATGGACGCTCAACTAAACATAAGAAACTCACGTTTTGAATCCGTAGATTATTAAAAAACGCCTAATATTAAAAGAAAATGTTGCCTAAATATCCACACGCGGCATTAATTTGCGGACAAACGGGATGCGGAAAAACTTAATTTGTTTTAAATTTATTAGAAAAAGAATATTTTAAATATTTTAAAAATATCGTTATATTATGTCCCACTATCTTCGACAACGATACGTACAAAAATAGAAAATGGATTCAAAACGACGATAACGTTCACGTTAACGATTTAAACGATATCTCGCTGAATAGAGCTATACAAATTTATAGCGATTCTTTCAAAACTGAAGAAACGTTGTTTATCATCGACGATTGCAGCGCTAATAAACAGTTGCGTTATAAAAAATACGATGAAAACAATAAATGTATGATTACTCAATTAGCTTTTAGCGGTAGACACGTTAATTTTAAACATAGTTGTTGGATTCTTTCGCAAAAATATAATAGCGTATTGAAATATTTTAGAGAACAACTCAAATGGGTGTGTTTATTTTATTGTAAAGATAGAGACTCGTACGAGAATTGTCTTCGAGAAAATGATGTCGTACCTACGAAAGAGTTGAGAATGGAAATTCATGAAAAATTAAAACGAGTTAAACACCGTAAATTAATTTTAAAAACGGATCAACCTACCGGTTATGAAATACGTAACTAGGGTAATTGCTCATAGGAATCATAGGTTAAGAGTAATTACTCACATGTTACCCATAGGAATCATAGATCGTTAGCAATTACTCATAGATCGTGAGAGTAATTACTCGCATGTTACTTGCATGTTACACATAGGAATCATAGGTTAAGAGCAATTACTCACACGTTACTCGCAGGTTGCTCAGCAATTAGCACTAGGTTACTCACAGGTTAAGAGCAATTACTCACAGGTCGTTAGTAATTGCTCTTAAGACTCGTAGGGTTGTTTCGTATTTTAATAAATATTATAAGATCTATTTATAAATATGAATGCTGAACGAGTAAAAGTTATATTTACGAATATATCTGCTGAACGAGTAAATGATTTTATATATAATCTTAACCAACTTCTCAATACTGAAAAAGAAAGAGAAAACCTAATACAAGTTTTAAACGAGAATACTGAAAAAGTAAAAGGTATATTTACGAGTATATCTGCTGAACAAGTAAAAGATCTAACGTTTAATCTTAACGAACTTTTAAACGTCGATGGGTTATCTAAAATTAATTATTGGTTTCTATATTTTTTATAAATTTAACCGATTATTCTATAAATACGTATAATAAATGGAAGAAGTACATAAACTATTAAACGAAAATCCACGGATGTCACTCGAGGACGATGACAATACTAGCGATGATACGTCGTTGAAACAAAAAATACGTCTTTTATCGGTTGTAGTGGGAGGAGATTCGAAAAAGTTTTTCGGAAAAGAACTAAGCGTTAGCGATATTGAATCTTTGTCTACCGAAGAGCGAGACGCTCTGCACACGCAATACGAAACTAAATTAGGTCGCGATATTACTCAGTCTTTAGGTAGCGCCATTATAACGCTATACGCTAAACTATTAGGATTTAGTTTAAATCGTATAGATTTGTACGGTCATAAATTTCAAATTGATGATGAAGGTAAATTAATTTCAGATTTAGAAAAAGATCCGTTCATTTCTACCATGCTTTCTACTGTGGCGTGTGAAATATACTACAAGTACGGCATGTTTATCGCTCCGCTCAGCGCTTCGCTAATTACGGCAAAACATTTAAAAAGAAAAGAAGAATCTTGCGTAGATAATAAAAGCGATGGAAACGAACGAGCAGATTGCGCAACCGGAACCGATGCAACCGCAAACTTCAACGCCGAAGACCGTAACCCAACCAGCGACTAAACCAAAAAACCCAAACAGAGTCGCGGCTGGAAAAAGACTAGCCGAAATTAACAAAAAGAAAAAACTACAACTCGCTAAACCCGCGAAAAGCGTTAAAACGTCTCGCGATGCGCCGAGTCGTGAAGAAAACAACTCATCTAGCAATAAAACGAGCTATTTTGTCTATGTAACTATTGGTTTAGCTATTGGGGGTATCGCTTATTTATTGTTTAGACAGACCTCAGAACCAACATTTAAAAACGAACCATCTAAACCTGATTCGGTTAAACTCGCTAGAGAACCACCGACGACGAGAGAACCCATCGTTTTTGAAATGGAATGAAAGTTTTTTTTTTAAATATTATATTTAACGATTATAAAATATGTCTTCAATGCCGATAGATACGAAAACAATCGCCGATTCGGTTTATCACAGCGCCGTTATGACTCTTTTAGTCGTTTTATACAGCATGCTCGGTGAAAAAATATTTAAAATGAAACCGGCCGATTTAGGAAAATTAGATATAAAAGACGGGTTAAAACTCACCGCGACGATTGGATTATCCGGTGTGACGCAAATGTGGTTAGTTAAACAAGGAATTTTACCAAACTCGCTCATGCCCGCTGAATATTTTTGTTTATATTTATAAATATTAAATGGATAAACGAGTAAAACTAAAACTTTCAAACGCTTATTATAGTCCGAAAGGATATTACAAAGGTCAAGATGCAATCAGCAAGCTGGCTAAAGAAACAAAGGTGCTGAATGTAAAATTAGTTAGACAGTGGATAAAAAAGCAAGCGCTGTGGCAAATTTATTTACCCTATCCTAAATACATTCCAAGACCAACTTCATCAAACAGTACGTTAGAAAAACCATGGAGGAAGAAAACAGACCAAATCAAGTTCATCAAGCAGATCTGCTATTTCTTCCGCACGATGTAGTTGGTAGAATTACGTACAAGTACGCATTAACCGTTGTAGATGAAGTCAGTAGATATAAAGAAGCACAACCGTTAACCGATAAAACGGCTACACAAGTTGGTAACGCGTTTGAGAAGATTTACAAACGTTCGTTATTGTCTTGGCCAAAAATTATAAAAGTCGATCCTGGAAAATAATTTATGAGCAGCGTAAACGTATTAATGAGCAAACAACATGTTGTAATACAAAGAGGTGAAGTTGGTAATCATAGAGCTCAGGGTATAGTGGAGCGATTTAATAGAACTTTGAGCGAAATATTGTTTTCGCATCAATACGCTCAGGAAATAGCGACCGATACGAGAAATAGAGAATGGGTTAAAAGATTGTCGTTAGTCGTAAAAGCGTTAAACAATGAGACGACGAGGCTCATTAATTTAAAACCTAAAGACGCGATTAAATTACGTAGCGTCGAGCAAAACCCAGCCTCGCCAGTAATTGTTGTAAAGAACGAAAAAAGAATCCCGAGCAACAGTTTAATTAGGTATCTATACGCGCCCGGTGAAGGTGAAAAAGATACGAGACGCCGCGCCACAGATCCTATATGGAGTATAACGGTATATAGAATATCTAAAACGATGAAAGCCGCGAATCAACCCATCTTGTATTACTTGGACGCGGGACCCGCTCGTAGTTTTGTAAAACAAGAATTACAAATTATTCCTAGAGATACAGAAAATCCACCTATTGTTAAACGATCGTAATCTCGCGCAAGAGATCGTGCTGGCGAGGCTGGATTTTGTGATTGTTGTTAAACTATGAGGCTATAATAACCGTAAGAGTACGTATGTAATCCGTTTTCTAAAATGTGTCTCTTCGTATCTAAAGGAGATAGCGATATTTTATTTACTAGCGTTGTATATAGTCTATGTTTTTCGTGTTTGATAAAATTCATATTATGATGCAGAGTAATTTTTTGATATAAAACTTGTTTATAGTTTTCGTGTTTAATATTTTCTTTTAAAACTTGTTTTTTAACGCCTTTAGCTTTTTTTATATTCTCGTTTAATAAAAGTATCGAATACATTTTTGGTCTTAAACATGCAACTTCAGAGATTAAAGTTCCCGCGCACTCGTCTTTCATTTTACCGATAATCTTTTTATTTTCTTCAGAAAATAGAAAATGATCTCGTTTATAATTGCTAAAGTCGTACGAACGCTTGTCTTTTTTCATATCTTTGTAAACGTCTTTAGTTTTAATTTCGAGCAACAAGCTATCCGCATCAGTGTATATCAACTCGCACTCGTCGTTGTATTTTAGCTTTAAATTATTGTAATAAAAATCGTACATTAAATGTTTAGATAAATCCAATACGCTCATTCCTACGTAAACCGGGCGGTTGAGCAAGAGTTTTGTTTTGTGCATGTGAATCGCTACTAAATCGTTATCAAAAATCCTAGCCTCGGCAAAATTTGGTTTAGCGATGAGTCTTTTAATTTGATTTTCCGCTTTTTCATCGTTTACGTACCGCTTCAAATTTACGTTGACGCGTTTTCGTACATTTTCCATCGTTTTTCCAAAAACTGAATTGTTCATGAGTTTAAACAAGTCTTTTTCAAAATCGCTCGTCGCGAGTTTTCTAAGTTGAGTGTTTTTTATCAATGTACGATTTCATCCAACGTGACTCGTCAAATTCTAAAACACGATGAATTTTAGTCAGCTTTAGTCCTAGTTGTAAATACAATCGTAAATTACGATAATGAAGCACGTAGTTGCGTTTATCGTATAAATTTGGAACTAATTTTACGACGTTTGGAGCCGGTTTGTCTTTTAGTAAATTCTTTTGATAGTCGCTCATCCATTCTTTCGGCACCACTAAAGACTCTGGCGCGAGTGGAAACGCGTTGTGAGAATCGTGTAAAATAGTTGGATATTGTAAATCGACTTCTAAAATACATCCTTTGTTTCGCTTTAATCCCTCGCTCTCGAGTTTGTCTATTTGTTTACTCGTCATCCATTTAAAATTACCCGTAGGTAAAGGTTGACTCATCGCGTAGCCGTATACATTATTCGCGTCCAAGTACGTGATGTAACTCGATGGAATATTTTCGTCGTAGTCGTCCAAGTAAACATTATTCGCTTTAGCGTATCGTTTACTCACCATACACGTTCCTCCTCGCGTACCTTTCTCAATAAATAAATGCATGTCAACATCCGTGAGTAGTTCTAAAGTTTGTTTAGAATGTTTCAATAAAGCGTCCCAACTTAGACCGGGACTCGTATAATAATTAGCCGGATCTAAACCGTATTGTTTAACGCAAGTATTACGGAAATTTTCAAATACGTCCGCCAATAAGCAAGTATCGGTACGCACGTATAAGTCGTGATAATCTCCTAGATCGTTACAATCAAAGGTATGAAATACGTTCTTTGCGTGCTCGTATTGTTCTTTAGTAATGTGTTGGTTGTTTAAACTACTGTAAAAAGATTCTTGTAAAGGAAGACGCGTCTCTTTAAATTTTTCAAAACTATCCATGTACTCGTAAGGATAAATACCCTTGCTTTTTAACAGATTAAATTTTTCGGAGGAGGGTTCGAGTTTAGTTGTAATCGGAAAAGAATCGTTTGATTTTACGAGTTTATCCAACGACGCCAATAAAAATTGAGCGCTGTCTATAAATCGTAGTTGCCCTATTGAAAAAGAAATATATTTTTCGATATTGTTTGGAATACACGTTAGATTTCCCGTCGTTTGACTCGCAGCTTGCATAATGAGATGAGAGTCGTAACCTCGCAAATTATGAAACACGACCGGAATAAAAGTTCTGTCTGGTTTTAAACTCAGTTTTAAATTACAACAATTGTCTTGTCATGTTTAATTTTTGAGGATTTTTAAATATTTCGTTGATGGTTTTTGATTCTAGCTCTAATTCATTTAAAAAATGTTTAGCCGCATCTTCTCCCCTATACGTAATGGGTTCGCTAGTTTCACCGTCGCAACGAACGACGACGTACGAATAACCGCAAACGACGTGTTCTTGTAGTTTCGTAGTACTCGTAGAGTTTACATCTACAACATTTTTAATAATACTTTCAAAGTCGGCGTATATCACGAAAGGAACTCGCATCTTTTTATGATAATTTATAAATTTAACCGTATCGTTTTTACCCTTTTCCGGCATCACAACCGTCGTCGGTCTGTCGTTTATTCCCTTACACATTTCTTCGTGATTTTTGAGATACGCTTTTGCTGAAAAACCCTGTAAACATCTCAAACAAAAATGTTTACGAGGATTGTGTTTCGTTTGATCGTGAAGTAATTTATTTATATCTTTAATCCAAACGTAGTGAGATCTAATTCCTTCTTTTTCTTCTTTATGAATAAATAATAAATTTATACGATCCATCTCCGCGAGTTGATCGCTGAGTTTATAAACCAGTATCGTTTTTGATTCGCAACCAAAAACGTTTATCGCTATATCGTTTTGTTTCTCTACTTTTTTTATTTGGCTTATTGGTGTTGGAGCTTCGATATTGTTAAAATTTAAACCGTCCTCTATTGGGTACTTGCTAGTTCTATCAACATGATCGCTCGCTGGAAAACGATGAGCGCGTAAAGCCCACCTCAAACAATCGTCGTCTTTGTTTTTTACGTTGATGCACGCTTTTTTATTTTTTATATAATCGCATAGCTCGATATAACTACCTCCTCTCAAAGGTTGATATTTAGCGATTGCGATATTCATGTCTACGATACGATCTATTTCCCATCCGCTACCCTTTTGAGTCCATTTTTCTAAAGCCTCTTGAATTTGCGAAGAAACAGTATCGAGTATATTTTCGATATTATCTAAATTCAATAAAACAATTTGCTTATTATTATGAAAATTTGGTTCGGCAAAATCGATCGCACCGTTTAGTTTTTCTCTACGTAATTTAACGCGTATAAATATCATAAACTTGTACGCGTTAAATTCTCGCAAGTCTAAAGTCAACTTGGTGATTATCTTTGGTTTTACCGCTCGCCAAAATATATTTAAATCTTTTTCTTTGCTATGATTCAGCGGAACGACCATTCTTCGTTCGCGTAAATATTTACCACCGCTAATAGGAGGTTTAAATCTCAACTCTTCTTCTCGGTTGTGAAACCTTTTAATAGCGTTGATGTAGTCTTTTTTTATCAACCGCTCTCTTGCTCCCGCGCCGTGTAGTGGTAGCTCAATATTTTCAACCGTTATACGCTCTCTCAATTCAGCTAAATTTAATTTATATAATGGTTTTTGTTTTTGTCGTTTTATATACTTTTTCACCGCGTTGTAATAACAACGTTTGTTTATTTTATTCTTGTTGTTTTGCACAAGAATTATTCGACCAATGTGTTCTTGAGCAAACTCTTTCAATTCTGGTAATGTGTATTTAGATAAATATTTTGTTGCCATCTTTATTATTAAACTAGATAATAACGATCCGTTATTTCAATTTTTTTAGCAGAGCTAGACCACAGTAGTATGTTAGGTGGGCGTCCCGGATCACTTTTCTCAAGCTCTCAATGTGCTCAAAGATCTTAAGAAAAGTAATTTTCTTATAAAAATTACTTTTCTTACACAATCTTTTGTTTAAAAATACTTTAAAAAAATAATCTACCTTCTCTAACAAAAGTACTTTCGTTGAAAGTGGTTTTGTAAAAATACATTTTTTACAAAAAAATGTGTTTTTTATTACTAAAAGTATTTTTTTATAAATATCATTTTTTTCACAAAATGACGCTTGGGAGGAAGTGGTCCGGGACGCCCACCTAACATACTACTCATGTACTGCCACTGGTGATGAACCAACACATTTGTTTTCTAAAATTCTTTGGCTATCATTGCAGCACTATAGAATCCAAGAACTAGTGAAGGGGAGGGGCAAACAAGCAATAAAAGTATAAGGGGCCCAAATTACCAATTCCATTAACTGACAACTACTACTTCATTATGTCGAAAATCACACCCAGCATCAATTCTGCATAGCTGAAGTTGCAAGATGTTTGTGTCCTCTTTTTAAAAAAGATTTAAGATTGAAAATAGGAGTAAGGGCTTAGATTTAAATAAATGTTGTTTAACTGACATGAATTGGAAAGGTGGTTATCAGATACACCCCTTCTCTTGGAATGAAATGCCAGTACTGCTATAGCAAAAAATAATAACAAATTATACTAAACCTTAATTTTTTGTAATAAACAACCATTAAAACTAAATGAAATGTTCATCATTGGTATTTGATAATGAACATTAACTTCAACCCTGTAACACTTTAACATTAGATCTCTTGAAAAATGTATGTGAAAATCTGTGAAAATTTATTAAAAATAGGTGCTCCCCCTTGTGTTTCATAAAGTTATGTCATGGTAACTTCTTGAATTTTTCAATAATTTTTTTATAATTTTTGTTTTGTTTCTCTAACATAAAAGCACTTTGGACAAATTAATTTGGACATTAGGCATGTGTCCCAACCAAATAAAAATGTTTGATAATATAAGAATCTAAACCAAAATAGAAGCTTCACTTTCACCATTTTTCCTGTCAAATATGTACAGTATGTAATCAGGGGTTTCACATAATTGCCAGGGGACATTGTCATGATTGTGTTCATTATGTATACACATGTACATGTACATCATGTTAATTCATTGTTATGTCTACCGATAGCAATGCAAATTAATACTGATCATGATTAAGATACTCACCCAGAATCCACCGTGTCCAGGTAGATGCTGCTAAGCACCGGTTTGTTCAGTCTATGCCTTTCTCCATAGTTGATCGATGGTCTATCAAGCTAGTAATAAGCATTTTTCCTCATGTTTTGGCCTAGTGGTACTGGTAGTCATGTACCTTGACTCCCCCACAATATTCATGACCGATGCAAAACAACAACACTGAGGACCCACACGAAATATAACTTCTTTGGCAAGCATCAAAACGCGAAACTAAATAGGTTTTTCGACAAATGTCTGTTCGTGCTAACAGTGTATGACTGTTAAGAATAATGTTATTTGTTCTACTTACAAAGATACTGTGACACGAAACCATGCAACAAAGACAGTTCAATGATGGGATTGCACCGACGCGTCGCGACATGATATCCGCTGCAGCGCGAAGTCACTGTGTATGATTTTCGGATACAGCGCGAAGTGACACATTGCAGTTTCCCGGCTGCGAAATTGACACCAATTGAAAATACTAATGCACAGTGGTAACATGAAGGATTCCAAAAAATGCGTGGTGCGTCAATTGGGAAAAGTGTAAGCTTTTTGTTAATTTTCGTTTCGTCGTCTGCTTTTTTGTAGCTCAATTGTAACCAAAGATAGTGTAGCGCCTCATATTGCGCCTTGCGGCGCTATACGATATTTGATTCTTTCATGCAACGTAACTGAAACGTTTTAAATTTGATTTAAAAAACTTTGATTTAGCGTAATTCGACACCTGATGACATAATAATGACGTCACAGAAAACGGTTTCGTCTGCTTGATATGTTCTGTTTATGTGTTAAGTTTGAAGGCTGTATATGCTTAGCAAGGATGCCTTTGTTACCGGACAAGCGCCACTGAGAATAAGAAGTAAAACTAGAGCTTAAGTGTTTGTTAGAACAAACACACGGTGTTCGAGTCAACTTCCGGTTCAATCAAATTATCATCGATGATGTCAATATCATATTGTGCAAGGGTTTATCATCTTTTATAATAACAATATCAATTTCATATTCAGAACACATATCAATTTTGCGTTAGAATGTGTTGAATTTGAACTTCCTGTTTGGACAGGAAGTAAAGGTCACATTAGGTGGTTTGAAGGTCATATATGACCTCCTCATGATTATGAAAAAATAACAAATTTGTCAACTTATACATTAAATTGAAGCTATGAGATATGACCTTTTAAAATTTGTAAAAATCGTTACTTCGTGTGCCACTAATTGGACCATTGGCAAGCATTTATGGTAACTCATTTCACAAGAATTACAAGCTATTAATGTAAGGAATTCAATTGTTTTCTAATAGGTCATTTAGTTCTTGAGATATTGGCTGTTGAACTTGGAAATGTTGTGAGATTTAAGCAGTAAATTAGAAATTAACAAGTGTGACTTGGAACACAATGTTTTTATTTTAAATATTGACACTAGCCCAACACATGCTTTTCAAAAACCATGCTAGATGATAAATCAACATTAAAAATCACTCATATGAAAATAGTTTGCCAGGGTTGTAGGTAGCCAGATCAACCTATTCAACGTTATTATGGGCATAAAGTCACAAAGTTGATTTAGGATAGAAGGGGACTACATGTATAGTAACTGGATTAAACTTGGCTGCAAATTCAAAGAGCAGGAAGTGTGGGTTAAATTGTTTGGGGGAGTTGGGGTTACTGAAGACACTGAAGCATGGAAGACCATATAAATATTTCCCCTTTCCTTTCCTTCAGCTAATTAGCCTTTCATTAGAAAACAAGCTTATAACTACTACATGATAAAGTTGGAAGAAAGCTTGCATCCGTGCTTTCCATCTTCCACTGCCCCGCAGAAGAGTTTTTGTCAAAAGTAAATAATTCCCAATTCAAACAAAATTAAATGTAATTATATCCACTGGATCAAATCTGATAATTGGTTGCCTTTTTCACTTTGTTTATGGAAAAACCTTTCAATTTTAGATTTAAATGAAGCCAACATTGGTATTTATCTCTTGGTATTAAGTCTTGTACAAAAATAAATTTAATCTTTATTTATAATATACTTCACTTTCAGGTTAAGTTTATAACAAAAATATAATGATAAATTGACAATGATAGTGACACTGTAATCAAGCATCTCCTTATTGTGACATGCTTATAAACTGTCTTTGTTTTCACCTATACTGCAAATAATTAAAAATAATGTATAAAATTTGAAAACAAATTCTACATTGATTTTTACATTTTCAAGGTTGTACACATGATTGGCAAAATGTCTATATTGTGCTGCATCCATACTACAGAATTACAACCTAAAGATCAGATGCCATTTTGTACATAAATTTTTAGACACTGAAATAATCAAAGAGTTGTATGGGTACTTGTAAATTGCTAATAAAACAATGAAATACATATTTATTTTAACTGTTTGTTGGGTTTCATGACTTGACTTTTGTAGTTCCACATTTCCCTCCCCCACAATCAATTGAAACCACTTTGTGGGCCTGTTTAACCTACTTGTAACCAATCTATAAATGAGTGTACATGGTCTTACACATGTAACAAGTGAAATGACTTCAGTGTAAATGAACCCAACCATGATCCTTTGTTGACAAGAAAACAGAAACAATCTGCATTTAAAATAAATGTACGCTCTGTATGTACGATTTAGTGAGTTCAGAATGGGTGACATTCAGGGGTTGTCATTGGAATCGGTAATTTTGGAATAAAATGCCTGCCCCTCCCCCAAGTTCTTGGTGATGGCATGTACTGCCACTGGTGATAAACCAACATAATTTTGTTTTGTTTTTCTAAAATTCTTTGGTCTATCATTGCAGCACTATAGAATCCAAGAACTAGGGAAGGAGAACAAACAAGCAATACAAGTATAAGGGGCCCAAATTACCAATTCCATTGACTGACAACTGGTGTTTCATTATGTCAAAATCACACCCAGCATCAATTCTGCATAGCTGAAGTTACAAGATGTTTCTGTCGTATTTCTAAAAAGATTTAAGATTGAAAATAGGAGTAATGGCTTAGATTGGAAAGGTGGTTATCAGATACACCTTCTCTTGGACTGAAATGCCAGTACTGCTATAGCAAAAATAATAACAAATTATACTAAACCTTAATTTTTTGTAATAAACAACCATTAAAACTAAATGAAATTCATCGTTAACATTAGATCTCCTGAAAATTTTATGTGAAAATCTGTGAACATTTTTTAAAAATAGGTGCTCCCCCTCGTGTTTCATAAAGTTATGTCTGTTAACTTCTTGAATTTTTACATAATTTTTGTATAATTGTTTGTTTTCTCTAAGATAAAAGCACTTTGGACAAATTAATTTGGTCATTAGGCCTATGTGTCCCAACCAAATAAAAATGTTTGATAATATGAGAATCTAAACCAAAATTGAAGCTTCCCTTTCACCATTTTTCCTGTCAAATATGTAGAGTATGTAATCAGGGGTTTCACATAATTGCCAGGGGACATTGTCATGATTGTGTTCATTATGTACACATGTACATCATGTTATGTCTACCGATAGCAATGCAAATTAATATTGATCATGATTAAGATACTCACCCAGAATCCACCATGTCCAGGTAGATGCTGGAAAAACAGTTGAAATCATGTTTCATCTTATTCCAGATGGTTGTAAAATTGTTTTTAAACTTGAAAATAAAAATATTGTTTTCGATTTTTAAAATAAAATGGTATAATTTGGAGAAGCTCTCAAAACTTTTAATCAATATTCTTGAAAGACCAATAAAATGGAAGGTGGTTAAATTTCTTGCAAAAAGTACTTTAAAACTTTGAAATATGTGATTGCTGTTAACATTTTGTCAAATAACAGATTTCTTTTCATAACAATGATATTAATGATTAATTTTCTCAATAATTTTCCACTCTACCGTCGAAATAAACACCACTTATTAAGTAGTCTTCATTCGCTTCTTCTATAAGGAATGTGTCCAATTTGAGGATCGGTATTTCTTAAAAAAATCATTGCAAATGCAAAGCATTCATATATTTTGGTTTCCACAGACAACAGCTTGTTGACGGCATAGAACAATAAAAACAGATGTTCATGAAAAAAAATTGAGGTCATGTAAATCTCTTACTATTTGTATCTAGTAAAATCAGTGGTTAAACAACTTTTTCCACTTTCACAAGCAATAACTTTCCAGTAAATCATACAATTTCACTATCATTTGTATTTCTGTAACAATCACGACTTAGATAAGTTTATGCAACCAGTAATACGCCATAGTTTTGTAAGTTTTCCGAGAAATGCTAAGCTTAATTAATGTAGGTGCGTCATTTCACGAGTGCGGCGAATTACGTACATGGACGATATGTAGGCGAGTTACACAACAATGAAGCATTTTGCAACGGATGCTCTTTTGACTTTGACTGCACAGTTTTAAACTTTTTTCTGGACAATATAGCATCTATCCATGTTCAGTCATTATTTTTAGTTAAAATGCATACTCAATATAGTTTTCACGAAATAGATGTAGTACTACACTGTCTACAGTTTCGTCCGTCACGAACCTCCATTGGATTGTGCATGCAATAATTATGTCTACGATAGGCCTACTTTACAAACGCACATTCTAGGCCAATAAACCTCTAAATAATGTCTACTTACCTCTTAATAATGCAATTATATTTTCCTCTTTCTTGGTAAACCATTTTATTTTCTTGTATTTTGCTTTGGAGTTCAAAAAGAACGGCAAAATTCCTCATTATTTTTCATGTAACCGAGAATTAAATGGCCGTTGCCGAAGACGTTTGCTCGTGATCACTGATACGCAATGTGATTGGAGATTGCCTCGACAGATTGCCTCAAAGTAGTAGAAAGCCAGTCTACTCATTGCCACTGGATTGCGTGAAATGCCACACAGGGCAATCTCCGAGCAATCTCATTGCCAGCAACTTTTATTGCCTGAAAATTGCCCGAAATTTGCCCCGTGTGACAAGGCCTTTACGTTGTAGGCCAATATTAAACTCCGTATATTGCTGTGTGTACGTATTCTGTACACGGGCGATATGGGCTATTTGTACATACAGGGAATAGTAATTCAGCATATTGTTTCCT